>JARHVA010008412.1:250000-305000 GCA_037957365.1 Torreya grandis
TATTATTAATGGTTTTTTGGACCTTTTGGCTCCATATTTAACATTTAAAAACCAAAAATCTCTCTTTTAGGTAAAAATACATAATTTTACAAGGAGATTTATCACTGAAGAGGCTTATAATAGTACTATGAAAAGTTTCAAATTATAAGGATTGGTAGTTGGCCTTGATAGGCCAAATTTACAACAAGAAATAGAAATATCTTTCTTATATTTTTTGAGAATTTCATTGTGACCTATTGAAGGAATATGTGACCATTACATTTATTATGAAAAAAGTCAAGGATCAATTCAAGAATATATTTAAAGAGGAATTTATCAAAAAAACTCCTTCAATGTTGCTTCAATGATTGTGCTCAGTAAAATCTATGTCACTTGGAAATATTAACAATCAAATGATTGAGTTCATGGAATTCCCAAACACCATACTACTAGTATTTGAGAAATGGTTGACATGATGTAAGCATGTGGTAATCCCTAAGGATAATACAATCACTGAAGTAGTAAAAAAACTAAAAAAACTAAAATCTACTTAAGATTAAAAAATAAGTCAAGAGCTTTGTTTCCACTTTGAGCTCTTCAACACTAGTTGTTACTACAAAGAAAACATCTTATGATGAGCAACACTTTTCTATTTTTGTATATTTTTTATTTTTGGAAAATTATATTTTTATTTTTATAAAAAAATTAAAATTAATAAAAAGAGAATAGGATAAAAATGTGAATTCCAAAGTAAATATTTTGATACGAAGGGTTAGGCCATTCCCTCCTATCTTGATAAATAACATAAATGAAAATTGTACAATGGTTTTTTGATGTTCATTGTAATTTTTATTAAAAATAAGGAGAAAGAAACTTTGTGTTCATTCTTCGAACTGAGAACATAGGGGAAATTCTAGAAGTTTGTGTGTAGATTTTTCTTTATGGATACGTAGTTTTATTATGCCAATGCATATCTCTCAATTTAATAAATACTTTTATTAATCTCAAACAAGCATGTTAATTTTTTTAGAAACACCTTCTTGTCACATATTGGATGAAATATTAATTTTTTCAATGATGTGTGACCCTTCATCTCCCTTCCTCTATTTTTTTTAATTGAAAGTATTACAACACAATAATTGATTCAAGCTATAGATATTAGAAATAGGTTTATTTTATTTTTCTCATTTTTTAGTAAAAGGAACCTCCCCTTGAATAGAGGAAAGACTTTTGCCTCCTTCACTATTTTTAAATATCTTATTTGTCAAAAGTGTCAAATATTTAAAAAACTTTTTTTGGTGCCCACCATGGGACATGTTCTATACATTAAATGAGACATAACTATCAGTTTAATCACCTGCATTACTATCCCTAAAAATAAAACATAGTTAACCAATCAAACTTTGATTTGGCATAATCTTCATAAGTTTATATCTCTTATAATCTATGACTATTAACCTAGGATAATAGAGTCACTTTTATTTTCAAAGAGTTATAGCCATGTTAGATGAAGAGGAATAATGTGTTGATTTTCCCAAAGACATTTTTCACTCATTTTGGATAGATCATAATCTTAATTATATTTATAACTCTTCAATATACCATGACCCTATGTAATAAATCATTGACATCCTAACTAAGAAAAGTATACAATGTTTAGTAAAAATAAAAATATTTCTCATCCATTATTTGACTTACAAGAAAAATCTAGTTTTAGACTCCCTCTTGAGCAAATAATAAGGGTACAACTTAAAATTAATTTTCCTATGTTTACCACTTACAACAAACAACACCCTGATGAGCACATAAAGGATATCTTCTATACTTATGATATTTTGGATTTAAAACATAAATATTTATTGGTCACATTATTTATGGAAATATTGGTCAAAGGATCAAGGAAATGGTTTCATGATTTTCCATCTAGTTCTATTCTAGATTGTCAAACCACGAGAAATAAATTTGAGGAAAGATTCAAAATTGGTAAAGATGAACATTCCCTTTTAGATAATTTTTTTGAAATAAATAAATAAATAACCTCATGATCCATTGAAATAGTTCATATCTTGGTTCAAAATGTTTTTAACAAAATTTTAGTAGCTACCATACCTATAATAGAAATTTCAAAATGCTTATTTTTGAATGCACAAGAACCTAAATTAAGTTTTTTCCTTTGAATAAATAATTTGAGAACTTTGGTGAGATGGAAATTCAGGATGATATGATCATGACTAGAAAGATTTCAAAATAACCATTAAAGATTAAATAATAAAATTCAATGGATCCTCTAGTTCATACACTGGCAAATGACATATTTGCTTTAAAGAAATAGATTTATTAGACTCAAGCTACTCCATACAAATATGTTCCTTTAAAAACATTTGTGCCATATCATGAAAATGTTCATCCTAGACTCCCTCCTCCTAGTAGTAGACTTACTATTGAAGTATCCCCTACTTTTATTCATTATTGATTCATATTTCATGCCTCTAATGATCATAATGGTTCTAGCTGCATAATTTTACAAGTATCCATTATCAAATAACCACCCAAAGAAGGTGTTTTTGGAACCTATGATCCTAATATTTAGGATCTTGATGGTGAATCCATTATAGGATATTTTAAATATGAACATGATGGTGATTAATATGATGAAAAAGTGGAAGATATGAATAACCATTCATATCATGTACTCACTATAGCTCAAAATAAGAAGTTGAAATATGCATAAAATAATAAAGAGTTTGACAAAAAAAAAAAATCCAAGGAAACTCCTAAAGTTATAGTTTATCCTATGTTTGTTCTTAATTAAGGTACTCATTTTCCAAAATTTTCAAAATATAATTAGCCTAAAAATATAAGGAATCCCATGTTCCCTCCTAGTTTTTCCATCAATGAAGAATTGAATCCTATAATTTCTTCTTTTTTTGATATAATTTATCAATACATGAATAATACTAAGATTAATATTTCTCAAACTGAATACCTTAGGTAAAATCCTAAATAGTTGGATATATTGATCAATTTCACCCAAGGAGAAGGTCCTAGTACACCTCCTCAAGGAGCTCATATCATATTTTATGATTCCACTTTGTATAATAATGTATTTGTTTCTAATCAAGGTATTGAAAGGCTTGAAATTTTTTATGTTTCACTCTTCATTGGGGGTTTCTAACTAAATAATTTTATAATTAATTCAAGAGTTTCAATCAATGTGATTATAAAAAAAATAATGCATGCCTTGGGGTTACATGAACTAAAAATTTTGGACATTATTTTAATATGGAATAAAAAAAATATCCCTTTGATAGGTATAATAAAAGATGCATAGGTTTCCTTATCTATATTTCCTCAAAAGAGAGTCAAGATTATTATTCTATTGGTAGATATCCCACCTAGCTATGGAATGTTGTTGAGCAAGGTCTTCTCAAAGATCTTGGAGGTGAGATAAAATTAGATTGGACACAGTATATCATCAATAAAAAAAGGTATAAATTAAAATATGTTTCGATAACCTAAAACAAAAAACTTGGTACAAAAATCAAAAGACCCTCAAACAAACATTTTGTAAGAGGAAATAGGCCTTGGTACCTACATGATGATTAATAAGAAATATATTGAACTTCTTAAACTCAATAAGGTGATAAAAAAATATTTATTAACTTTGGATCTTGAGGGGAGTTGTTTAGCTTTAGCTTTAGGTGTTGGTGTAGTGTTTATTTCTCCCCAAAATGAGTTATTTTTTTCATAAAAACTCCAATTTGAGTGCACCAAAAATATAATCTAATATGAATCCTTTTCCCTAGGACTATAGGTAATACAATAAATGGGGATTCAAAATATTAAATCCTAAGGAGATGTTAGGATAATTATGAAACAAAATTAGGTTTAGTATCATGTGAAGAATGATAGACTAAAACATTATATAAATAGGGTCAATAACTACATCAAAAAATTCAAATATTTTGTCATTAATGTTTTCCCACGAGAATAAAATTTTAAATTTTATACCCTAGTTATATCTACATATTTGTCTATTCCTCACCCATATTTTGATATAGACTAATATATCATTGACATGGTATATCACTTGAGTGTTTCAAATAATTCTGAGCACTGGAAAGTTTTCAATGATGATGAGTAAATCATCATTTTCCTAGAGTACAGAGATATTTTCAAAAACTTGTATTTTGAAGGAATTACAACATCATATAGGGAGTCTTTCATACTAAAAGAAAATGATCTATAAATATTAAAAATGTCTTATGCCAAATCTAATAAATTATATGATAAAGTAATTCAGCTCAAGGGAAATAAGACCCTAAAGGATTGGACTCTTTGGAGGAAATGTTTGACAAACATGAGAGGTACATAATGAAGAAGATCCAAGAAGATCCTTAAGGTTCACTTGAGTATGAGAGAGTGAACATTTGTATATATGAGAAACCACGATATGTTAATATAAAAAAACTATTTCAAGGAAGGATGTACGAGGCTTATAGCTCTATTCAATGTTTATCAAGACATATTTTATTGGTATTATGATGATCTAAATTTTTTAGGATTAAGAGTATGTAGCTTAATATACCAATGACGCATAGTTTCAATCCTTTTAGATAAATTTTGTGGTACTCTAATGCTAATATTATAGGTAACATATACAAATAAATAAATAAAATGTTGGATGAAATAATTATGATTCCTATTCATCATTTTAATCGGATGGATAACACTATTCATATAAGAAAGAAGAATGGAGAAGTTAGGATTTGTATTGATTTTTGTAGTCTAAATCAGGTCTCTCTCTAGGACAACTATTATCTAACCATCACGGATTATATCCTACAAGTTATCATGTGATCTGATATAGTGTCCATGATGGTGAATTTTATGGATATAACCAAGTTTAAGTAGTTATATAAGATCAATAAAAGAAAACATTTACTACCCCATGGGGAAAATTCACATACATAAGGATAAACTTTGGTCTCATCAATGTAGGAACTAAATTATAAAGAGTAATCTATTTATACTTTAGTGATATAAATAGTAAAATCATAGTGATTTACCTTGATGACCTCATATTATTATTAAAGAAAAGGGATGATCACTATGAACATATGAAAATGGTCTTTTAAAGATTCCAAGCACATGGAATTTCTATGAATCCTAAAAATTTTATCAAGTTGTAGTAACTTATTGTTTCCAAACAAGTTTTTGCTTTCACATTCAAAGGAAGTAAGAAACTAAGAGAAATGGTCTAGGGTTAGATGTTACCGAGATGAGGTCTTGCACACCAAATTCAGATGACTGAAGGAACTCCTCTTTGGTTGTGGAGAATGACACCTATAAAAGAAAGAGACTCAAACACAAAGGTTGTTAGATAGCTAGAAAGTGGACTGCCAAGTGAAATCTTGGCCCTAGAAGTGCAAAGACTTCTTGGAGGATGGCAGCCCACTGATTGTTAAAAAGTAGAATATTGCCAAAAATAGAAATGATAAATACTAAATAAAAGAAATGAAAGCAAATGCATACCTATGTGCAGCAGTCTATCTTCCATAGTCACTGACATCAGTGGCTCTGCCAACATCGGTAGGTCAAGGTCGCTGACGTCGGTTACTCTACCAATGTCGATAGGGGCAATGGTCAGAGTCGGTCGGGGCAATGGCCTAAGACAAGTTTCAGATATGTGTGGTCAATCAGAATGGTTTTGGGGAGGTCTGTGGGAGTCTGATGGCATGTGTTGGGTCAACAAAATAGAGAGTATGGTCTGAAAAGGGACTAGATGAATGTCAAGGCAAAAAGGGGAAGACAAGGGTGAGAGAAGGCTCTCAGAGAATAGGTTGGGTTGTGGTCTGGTTGATAGTCTAGTTGATGATGTTAAGAAGAAGCAGTAACTAGAAAACTAATTACTAACAGTCTAAATAATTGAAATGAAAACACAGAAGTACTTACCTATGGCTTGCTGAAGAAAGAGTGTTGCAAATTGGTTGCTGATGCAGAAGACTTCTTGCAATGTGAGCTCTTGTAACCTGTGGTGCTTGCTGTGTGCCTGAGAGAGAAAGAGAGAGGTCGGATTGAAAGATTGATGGATTGAAAGATTGGCAGATTGGTGGATTAGAAAGATTGAAGATTGGATTGTTGAAGATTGAAAGGTCAGATTGAAGAAGATTGAAAGATTCTACATTCGAGATGAGAACATAGTTTTGAAGGAAACCAATGCTAGCAAAACCAATGACATCGACTGACTACTTATCGACATCAGCAGCTGGAAGGTGAGCAAAAAGGCTAAAAATAGCCTTTTGTCCATTTTCCCAACTATCGGGTCAGTGGGTTGAGGGAAGAAATGGTCGAAGGTGGCTTATATGAGTGTGAGAGGCTAATGGGAGAATGAAATGGGGGTCTAGGCATTTAAGACTTAACATGGGGTAGTGGAGGGAATCCAAGGAGAGGAATCCGAGGAGGAGTGAGGTGGCATGGATGAAGTGGCAAGAATTATTAATTTAAAATAAGATAATTATTTTAAATTAATAAGACATAGGTTAGGCATGGTTAGAAGTGGAATAGGATGAAATGGGACCAAGGGGGAGAGAAGGGGAGGACGACCAAGGAGTAGACACAATTTCGGTGTCTACATTTGCCCCTTTTTGTCTTATTGGTTGTTCTTGACGAACTGTAAGACAAAAATAGGAGTTGGTTGCCCCAGGTGTGGGATAAGGTTGATTTTATCTTGTTGGTTATTCAAGTGAACTGTAAGACAAAAATAGGAGGGTTGGTTGCCCCAGGTGTGGGATAAGGTTGATTTTGTCTTGTTGGTTGTTCAAGTGAACTGCAAGACAAAAATAGGAGGGTTGGTTGCCCTAATTATGAGATGAGGTATTCCCCCTCAAAGTGGGAGTCAAGGGAAGGGAACTTGAAATTGGGTGCTGATTTGATAGAGAGTAGATGGATATGGTGAAGTTTCGGTGTGAACACGGTAATAGTCGTGATTACACGTATACCACTTCATGAGATGGTCAGGTTAAATTGTCATAGGTCAAGGTTGAGGAGTGCCAAAATTGAAATAATCAAGCCCCAGCATTAGTCATAGCTGATCGAGTTATTCAATCCAAGCTATATCTCCAATGGTCATCATGTTCTAGGTATCCTAGGCTCAGGAAATGCTCTAAGAAACATGAAAATGTCACAAGTAGTGGGGATCAACTTGCTCATGATCCTATAGTTGTGAGGGTCAAAATAGGGGTGTGCAAACAATTTTTCTAACCATTTGTGAGGTAGCATACATGAAAAAACAACCAAGGCAACATTGTCTTGGAAGTGGTCGAGGTCTGGGGAGATAGGCGTGATCTCCACGGTCGATGGCCAAGGTGGGTCGAGCTAGATAGTTGGTCGAATGAATGGATGGATGAAATAATGTGGCTGAGCTAACCTCAGAAGACATCATGTGATCTGAGTGCTACCTACATAGCCCTTGTGTGAAGGGCCTTAGGCCAATGTAGTTCTCCCTAAAAGGGAGGAAGAGGGTCAGTTATGGATTGCTTTGGTCGAGGTCACGTCATGGTTAAAAGAAGGTTATGGTTTGTCCATCAGGTAGATGAAAAAATGAGGGTGGTTGAGCTAACCCCAAAAGATGTCATGTCATCTAAGTGTTGCCTACATAACCCCAGTCTTAGGGCCTCAGACCAATGTAGTTCAGACTAGTTAACAAGTTGCTCGATAGGTTGGTTTGGTCATGTGTTGAAATGATGATGATAAGATGATGTTATAGCCTTTTCCATATTGTGTGATGGTGTATTCTACAACATTGGTTGAGGGGTCTTTCATCCCTAGCAATTTTCCATATTGGTAATGGTGTATGCTAAAAATGAATTGAGTCTATTTATGCTTCAGCAAGTAATGGTTTATGCTTAACATAAAGTGTATGGTCGATAGTTTCCATGTGTATTAGTTTCCATAGAAACTATGTGAAATGGACTATGATGATGTGACAGGTCTAAAAATGTTTGGTTTGATTTGGTTTGGTTGGAAAATGATTTGGTTGGATTGTTTGTGACCAAGATGTAAAAAAAAGTAAAAGGTGCATTGCTCTTTCATTGAAAAGGACCAAAATAATAGCATAGATAGGGGTTGTTAGAACTGAGAGCCCCATTCATGCATTACGTCATTGACCATGGGTTGTGTTAGAGAGGTAATCGAATCACTTTGACATTTAAGTGAGCTCAAAGTCCCCTGAGCAGGTGATATGATATATGAGTATAGGGTAACCCCTTTTAGTAGGGATAACTTTGCCCCTTTTTATAGGAGACCCTGAGATGACTACAAGCCAAGTCCATGACCCCCTTTTTTTTTTGGGTGCAGACTGATCAATGCAGGAAGTCTACATAGAGATGTCATTTTGCTTTGTGGTCAGTTGTGAAGCTGATCGATGCAGGAAGCTTCAAAAAAAATGTTGTTTGTAGCAAGATTTAGTCATAGCCATCCTTCGAGGGAGTGGTCTATATTTTTGCTTTATATATATGTTTGTTAAGGGATTTGAATAGCTATCCTTCGAGGGAGCAGTCTATTAGCTACAGTAATGATGATTCAGCTATCCTTTGAGGGAGCAGTCTACATTTATAATTTATGACCTTTTGATATTTTGACATCTAAATTTATTTTTGATAGAATTTTGAGTCATGGACAAGACTATAGAAGTTTAAGGGCTCCCTTTTATTAGGATGAAGCATCCATACTTTCTAAAAGGGGTATATAGGATTTTTTTAGGGGAATAGGGTTGAAAGAAATAAGGATTAAGATGATAGGGATTGCTCAAGGGATGAGCTCAACTTAAATGTCAAGTGAATGAGTACTTGAATAATAGTAGAATGGTCACAGATGCAAGGCATTAAGGGGCTCAGGTTCTAATAAGTCCTTGGTCCATGCTTGTGCATTATGATGTAATGCCTGAGCTAATTAGGAGCAAACTTGCCTCATTTAATTCTTTCCAAATTGGTCACGTGTTGGTTGATGTTGGACATGAAGTTGGTTGATATTTGGTTGAGGTCGATTAATATTTGGTCAATGTTTGGTTGATGTTTGGTCAAGGTTGGTTGATGTTTGGTTGAGATTTGGTCGATGATTGGTCAAGGCTTGGGTGAGGTTTGGTCAATGTTTGGTTGAGATTTGGTCGATGATTGGTCGAGGCTTGGTCGATGTTTGGTTGAGGTCATGATTAAAAGGTTGATTGAATGTTTGGTTAAGGTTTGATAGTCGGTATAAGGTCAAATTCCCCAAATTTCTAGGGAGAATGTTTGATAGATTTAGTGTGAGAGAGTGAGATCCTGATCTGCCAAGTTGGAGGCATGAATCTCAAAATCACGAATGGTGGTGGAGGCAATGGTTGGTAATGATTTGATTAAAGTGGCTAGAGGTTGGGGGTCATTAGGTTGGACCTCCATTGATTGTAAGGATTTGACGAAGGTTTGATAATTTTGTGGAGAGCTTTGAATGAGATCATACAAAGACATCTTCACAGGGGTCGTGTGGTGAAGTTGTTTCACCATGGAGTCAAGGATAGTCTTTGAAGATGCTGGTTGAGATGAGCCCAAGACAGTAATCTTGGGTTTTGGTTGTGGTGAAGGTTTGATGGATGGCGATGTCAAAGGGATAGAAACATGTCTTTTCCCTTTATCCTTTGGGGTCAGTGGGCTGGTGATCAGATTGACTGTGTTGATTTTGAATAATGGGGTTAAAGGCAGTGGAGGGACCATGGTCTGATGAGGGGATCCCGATTTAGGTGATGATGTTTGTGAGACTTGTGATGGTGTCGATGATTTGGTTAAAGGGTAGTCAAGAGGATCCTTGATGAGAAGGGTATCCTTTTTCTGGTGTTGAAGAATGATAGCTTTAAGAGCGCAACAATGCTCAGTGGCATGTCTCGGTGTGTGATGATAGTGACAAAATTTAGTGATGTCGAACCAAGATGGTCTTGATCTGAGAGTTGATAAGTGTAAAGGTGAGGAGGTATGGGAAGCATGGGGTGATGTTGAATGTTTGTTGATAATATGGTCAAGAAGAAGGGTGTCTTTCTCCAAGCATTGGTGAATGACAATCTTGAGGGCACAATAATGCTCAGTGTCATGTCCTGGCATGCGATGATATGCACAAACTTGAGTGTCATCAAACTAAGGGGGTTTTGGTCTAAAATATTGATATGGCTTAAGAGGTGGGAGACTGATGTGAGAAGATTGCAACAATTAGAGCAACAATAAGGCATAAAAACTTGTTAATGGGTTTGGGTATTTTGTTGCAGTAGGGGTTGATGACTTTTGTTCTAGAGTTGTAGGAGGCATTGGTCATTTTGGAGGAAATATATGTTTAATGGGTAAAGGGGATAATGGAGGAAATTTGCCTTTATGAGGTGTTGGAGTAGGAAGCACTCCTATTAAGGTGGATGGATGTGGGCCCAAAATAGAGGGTAATGATGAAGGTGAGGAAGGAATTCTCTAGTGTGGTTTAGTGGCCTTCTTTGGTTTGGTTTGAGGGCCACTATGGTGCGAGGTAAGGTTAGAGTCTACCCTCACTTGTGCGTGAGTGAGGTTTGATATAGGCTGAATGTCAGGAGATTTAGTCTCTTTTGGTTTGATGGGTGCCTGTGCAGATTTGGGCTCAGTTATGGACGGGGGTGAGTGAGATGTAGTGATCTCAGGCAAAAGACAAGAGAAAACCATCACTGGGTCTTCCTCAGTTGAAGTGGGTGAAGAGATAGGTTCTTCTCTTGGTGGAGAAGAAATTGGAGAATGTGACTCCTCAAGAGGGTAGAGGGTAGGGATGATCATGCCTTCTACTTGTGGTTGAGGAGTAGGAAGGGTATGGTCCTCCATTGGTAGGAGGAAGGATGAAGGTGGGGCTAATGACATTGGTATGGTCAAAGAATCCTTCAATATAAGAGAGGTCGATGGAGAACTAATAAGAGAAGAAGGCTCTTCTACCTATGGAGGAGGTTGGTCAGGGACAAAAGGCGAGACCATGTTGACTATGCATATATCATGCTCTTGGAAGCTATCGACCATGGTCTGGACATTGTTTTGATTAGGAGGATGGTTTGGGAATGGTTGTCTAAAGATGTTGATATTTTGATTGGGAAGCGCATTCAGGTTATCCAAGACAAGATCCCCCTTATCTATCATGTCTTGGACAATGTTCTTGAAGGTTTGGCAGTTATTGATGTCATGGCCTTAGACACGGTGATAGTGACAGAAGTCATTTTCCTTATACCATGTAGGGATGGATTTTGAGGAGTCAAATTGAGGTGGTCAGATTGGAGGGAGATTGAGGACCCCCTGCTTGATGAGTTTTTCCAACATGAAAGCATATGACTCTCCAAGTGGAGTGTATTGACGCTTTATGTATCATTTTTGGAATTGTTTGGTGATGCTTTGAGATGTTGAAGGTTGAGATTGATTAGTTGTTGTTGAGGATGGTGATCTAATGACCACAGTGTTTGCCACTCCTTTGGACTTAGAGTGGGAAGAAGAAGGTCTGGAAGAAGAAGGGTCATCAATTTTCACATTGGTATTATGCATTTTGAACTTGTTTTCTTCAACAGCATGGAGTTCAAGCTTTTGGGCCATCGTGAAAGCTTTGTCAAAAGTGCAGAATGTTTGAACCCACAAGGTGGATGAGATGTGCTTGATACATGCTTGAGAAAAGAGCTCAATGAGCTCAGGTTGAGGTAAAGGGAAGGAGAGTTGGTTGATTAATCCTCTCCAACAGGCGACAAAATCGACTATTGATTCATCATCAAACTATTTGATAGAGTAGAGGTCTGTGATTGAGACTTTTTTGGTGATATTGATCAAAAAATGGTCAAGAAATAATTGGGCAAGTTGAGTGAATGAAAAGAGGGAGTGACTGGTAAGAGAGCTGTACCAATCGAGGGCAGGACCAGAAAGTGACATGGGGAATGTGCGTAGCAGTAACGCATCATCATAGGCTATAAGATAACAAGCATGTCTAAATGCTCGTAGATGTTGTTGAGGGTCTTCCTTACTCTAGAAGCAAGCAAACTTAGGAATCTCCCACTGACTAGGATATGGTCGAATTGGGACAGAGGGATGGATGGGTTCGTTGCAAATTTGGTCATATGAAAAGACACTGCTTGAACCAAAAATAGAAGCCTCAATATTAGACATTTTATCCATCAGTATCTTGATGAGATCAGCTGATAGATTGGTAGATGGGGTACCCCTTAGGTTGTAAGGTGCTTGGAAGGTGCTAGAAGAGGCATATGACGTAGTCGATTGCACTTGTATAGGTGCAACATATGGGTAACTAGTCATCGGGGTGGATGTGGAAGCCAGGGGTGGTTGTGTCATGAAGGTAGAAGGCATAAGTTGACTAGATATTGCAAAAGGTGGTTGCATGGTGGCATTGGAAAAAGGGGAGGTAGACACTCTTGCATTTATAGGTGAAAGTGTGTATGGAGTCGAGACAATCAAGTTCTGGTATGATGTAGAACTTGGTTGAATTACGTGTAGTTGAGGGGGTAATGGAACCCTGATAGAGGTCAGTCCAAAAATAGATGGGGAGGCCAAACTTTGCATATTGGCCATGGTCAAGTTAATGGTTGAGGTAATAGTCTGAGTCATAAAAGGCTTGGTAGCGGATGGTGTTGATGCCATCACCGCTTCACCTGAAAGGTCTCGCGTTTGGTTTCTTACGAGATAGTGTTAGAGAGCCTTGATGTTGTGGTCAAGGAGTCTCTCAAAGTTTGGGTCCCCTTTAGGGACAATTGAAGGTTGATTGGGAGTTGGTCGGGTAGGAGTTCATTCAGTCTCTAAATGATACTCCATTAGAGGATTGGGCATAGATGGCAAAGGCAGGAATGGTTGTTGCCTCATGTGGTCGATGAGAGTCTTGGTTTGACTACATGTCAAAACCATTCAAGGCAAGAAGGGTCAAGTTCCAAAAACTATGTTTTTTTTAGTTTTAGAAACTCAGAATGGGTGCTAGACAGCAAGAAAGTCAGGTTTTAAGCTTGACTGACGTCGATTTAAAAATTGAGGTCATTGAAATATTGCTGATGTTGGTTAGATAACCGATGCCGGCAGAGAAAGGTTGCCAACATCAGTGGTAAAACTGATGTTGGTGACTGTGTTTTCCAAAAAATCAGAAAATTTGAAAGTTTTTGGAAAGAAGAAAACATCCTCACTAGCTCAAAAAACCAGATAAAGACAAAAAATAAGGTGAAGACAGACAGACCCTAAGTGTTAAATCCTAAGAATCAACTTTTAGAATCATGTTGGATTATGCCTTAGAGTGTGTTTGGGAAGTTGGCTTGTAGAACGGGTCCTAGAAGAGGTAGTCTAAAGTTGGTTTTGGGTTAGTTTCAGTGCTCAAGAGTTGGTGTTAGGTTCTATACATGGCCTGGTGCTCAGGAGCAAGCTCCCCTCACTTCACAAGCCCAATGATAAGCTGTTTTCACTTAGCCAATAAATACTTCCCCTAGAGATTATCTTTTGCTAGAGAATAGAGTGGGCTTTCCCCTTGGTAGTGAAGTCCAAGTGGGATTGTCGGGATGGGTAAGGTATCTGCTAGGTGATGAAATCGTAGTTGGACCTTATCTCAGGTAAGTTTAGATGTTTGAGTTTGTGCAAGTGGTTTGAATATGTAGCATAAGTGGCCTATGCTTTATTCATGATGCAATTTTAATTACTAGATGTGTGGACTAAGTATGCATTTAGACATAAATGAGATGCAATGTATTTTAAGCCCAAATCGAAATGTGAGTTTAGATGCAGACAAATGGAGAAAGGGTTGAAGAGTATGACTTTGACTAGTCTAAGATGCAAGAAAGGAAAGAAAAAGAATGATTCTTTTTAACTTTGTTGATAGTGTCTTTTGGAAGAGATAAAAGGAAAAGATGCAAGGAGAAACCTAATGCACCTATATGAAAAAGTAAGAAAAGAACCCAAGGAAGACCCTAGGGTCCCATCGGGCATGTCCATATGTTTCCAAACAAGTTTTCGCTTTCACATTCAAAGGAAGTAAGAAACTAAGAGAAATGTTCTAGGGTTAGATGTTACCCAGATGAGGTCTTGCGCACCAAATTCAGATGACTGAAGGAACTCCTCTTTGGTTGTGGAGGATGACACCTATAGAAGAAAGAGACTCAAACACAGAGGTTATTAGATAGCTAGAAAGTGGACTACCAAGTGAAATCTTGGTCCTAGAAGTGCAAAGACTTCTTGGGGGATGATAGCCCACTAATTGTTAAAAAGCAAAATATTTCTAGAAATAGAAATGATAAAGACTGAATAAAAGAAATGAAAGCAAATGTGTACCTGTGTGTAGCAGTCTATCTTCCACAGTTGCCAATGTCGGTGGATCTGTCGGCATTGGTAGGTCAAGGTCACCGACATCGATTACTTTGCCGACATCGGTAGGGGCAATGGTCGGAGTCAGTCGGGGCAATGGCCTAGGACAAGTTTCAGGTATGTCTGGTTAATCAGAATGGTTTTGGGGAGGTTTGTGGGAGTCTGATGGCATGTGTTGGGTTAACAGAATAGAGAGTATGGTCTGAAAAGGGACCAAATGAATGTAAGGGCCAAAAGGGGAAGACAAGGGTGAGAGAAGGCTCTTGGAGAATAGGTTGGGTTGTGGTCTGGTTGATAGTCTGGTTGATGATGTTAAGAAGAAGCAGTAACTAGAAAACTAATTACTAACAGTCTAAATAATTGAAATAAAAACACAGAAGAAGTACTTACCTATGGATTGCTAAAGAAAGAGTATTACAGACTGGTTGCTGATGTAGAAGACTTCCTACAATGTGAGCTCCTATAACCTATGGTGCTTTCTGTGTGCTTGAGAGAGAGAGGTCAAATTGAAAGATTGGTAGATTGAAAGATTGGCAGATTGGTAGATTAGAAAGATTGAAGATCAAATTGTTGAAGATTGAAAGGTCAGATTGAAGAAGATTGAAAGATTTTGCATTCGAGATGAGAATGTAGTTTTGAAGGAAACTGACGCTGGCAAAACTACCGATATCGACTGACTACTTACCAATGTCGACGGCTGGAAGGCGAGCAAAAAGGCTACAAATAGCCTTTTGTCCATTTTCCCAACTGTCGGGTCAACAGGTCGGGGGAAGAAACAGTCGAAGGTGGCTTAAATGAGTGCGAGAGGCTAATGGGAGAATGAAATGGGGGTATAGGCATTTAAGACTTGGCATGGGGTAGTGGAGGGAATCCAAGGGGGAGTGAGGTGGCATGGGTGAAGTGGAAAGAATTATTAATTTAAAATAAGATAATTATTTTAAATTAATATGACATAGGGTAGGCATGGTTAGAAGTGGAACGGACGAAAGGGGACCAAGGGGGAGAGAAGGGGAGGACGACCAAGGAGTAGACACGATTTCGGTGTCTACATTTACCCCTTTTTGTCTTGTTAGTTGTTCTTGACAAACTGCAAGACAAAAATAGGAGTTGGTTGCCCCAGGTGTGGGATAAGGTTGATTTTGTCTTGTTGGTTGTTCAAGTGAATTGCAAGACAAAAATAGGAGGGTTGGTTGCCCCAGGTGTGGGATAAGGTTGATTTTGTCCTGTTGGTTGTTCAAGTGAACTGCAAAATAAAAATAGGAGGGTTGGTTGCCCCAATTATGGGATGAGGTATTCCCCCTCAAAGTGGGAGTCGAGGGAAGGGAAATTGAAATCAGGTGCTGATTTGATAGAGAGTGGATGGAGATGGTGAAGTTTTAGTGTGAACGTGGCAATAGTTGTGATTGCGCGTATACCACTTCACGAGATGGTCAGGTTAAATTGTCACAGGTCAAGGTTGAGGAGTGCCAAAATTGAAATAATTAGGCCCCAGCATTAGTCGTAGTTGATCGGGTTATTCAATCCAAGCTGTAGCTCCAATGGTCATCGTGTTCTAGGTATCCCAGGCTCAGGAAGTGCTCCTAGAAACATGAAAATGTCACAAGTAGTGGGGATCAACTTGCTCATGATCCTATACTTGTGAGGGTCAAAATAAGGGTGTGCAGACAATTTTTCTAACCATTCACGAGGTAGCATACATGCAAAAACAACCAAGGCAACATTGTCTTGGAAGTAATTGAGGTCTAGGGAGATAGGCATGATCTCCAAGGTCGATGGTAGAGGTAGGTCGAGATAGATAATTGGTCAAATGAATGGATGGACGATAGAATGTGGCTGAGCTAACCTCAGAAGACATCATGTGATCTGAGTACTGCCTACATAGCCCTTGTGTGAAAGGCCTCAGGCCAATGTAGTTCTCCCTAAAAGGGAGGAAGAGGGTCGATTATGGATTGCTTTGGTCGAGGTCAAGTCATGGTCAAAAGGAGGTTATGGTTTGTCCATCATGTAGATGAACAAACGAGGGTGGCCGAGCTAACCCCAAAAGGAGTCATGTCATCTGAGTGTTGCCTACATAGCCCCAATTTTAGGGCCTCAGACTAATGTAGTTCAGACTAGTTGACAAGTTGGTCGATAGGTTGGTTTGGTCATGTGTTGAAATGATGAGGATAAGATGATGTTACAGCCTTTTCCATATTGTGTGATGGTGTATTCTGCAACATTAGTCGAGGGGTCTTTCATCCCTAGCAATTTTACATATTGGTAATGGTGTATGCTAAAAATGAATTGAGTCTATTTATGCTTCAGCAAGTAATGGTTTATGCTTAACATAAATTGTATGGTCGATAGTTTCCATGTGTATTGGTTTCCATAAAAACTATGTGAAATGGACTATGATGATGTGACAGGTCTAAAAATGTTTGGTTTGATTTGGTTTGGTTGGAAAATGATTTGGTTGGATTGTTTGTGACCAAGATGTGAAAAAAAGTCAAAGGTGCGCTACTCTTTCATTGACAAGGACCAGAATAATAGCATAGATAGGGGTTGTTAGAACCGAGAGCCCCATTCATGCATTACGTCATTGACCATGGGTTGTGTTAGAGAGGTAATCAAATCACTTTGACATTTAAGTGAGCTCAAAGTCCCTTGAGCAGGTGATATGATATATGAGGATAGGGTAACCCTTTTTAGTAGGGATAACTTTGCCCCTTTTTATTGGAGACCCTGAGATGACTACAAGCCATGTCCATGACCCGTCCCCTTTTTTTTTGGGTGCAGACTGATCAATGCAGGAAGTCTACATAGAAATGTCATTTTGCTTTGTGGTCAGTTGTGATGCTGATCGATGCGAGAAGCTTCTGAAAAAATGCTATTTGTAGCAAGATTTAGTCATAGCCATCCTTCAAGGGAGTGGTCTATATTTTTGCTTTATATATATGTTTTTTAAGGGCTTTGAATAGTTGTCCTTCAAGGGAGCAGTCTATTAGCTACAACAATGATGATACAACTATCCTTTGAGGGAGTAGTCTGCATTTATAATTTATGACCTTTTGATATTTTGACATCTAAATTTATTTTTGACTAAATTTTGAGTCATGGACAAGACTATAGAAGTTCAAGGGCTCCCTTTTATTAGGACGAAGCATCCATACTTTATGAAAGGGGTATATAGGATTTGTTTAGGGGAATAAGGTTGAAAGAAATAAGGATTAAGATGACAGGGATTGCTCAAGGGATGAGCTCAAGTTAAATGTTAAGTGAACGAGTACTCAACTAACAGTAAAATGGTCACAGATGAAAGGCATTAAGGGGCTCAAGTTTTGATAAGTCCCTGGTCCATGCTTGTGTAATATGATGTAAGGTCCAAGCCAATTAGGAGCAAACTTGCCTTGTTTGCTTCTTTCCAAATTGGTCACGTGTTGGTTGATGTTGGACATGAGGTTGGTTGATATTTGGTCGAGGTCGGTTGATATTTAGTCAATGTTTTGTTGATGTTTGGTCGAGGTTGGTTGATGTCATGATTAAAATGTTGGTTGATGTTTGGTTGAGATTTGGTTGATGATTGGTTGAGGCTTGGGCAAGGCTTGGTCAATGTTTGGTTGAGATTTGGTCGATGATTGGTCGAGGCTTGGGCGAGGCTTGGTCGATGTTTAGTTGAGGTCATGATTAAAAGGTTGATTGAATGTTTGGTCAAGGTTTGATAGTTGGTATAAGGTCAAATTCCCCCAGTTGCTAGGGAGAATGTTTGACAGATTTAGTGTGAGAGGGTTAGATTTAGATTGGAGGAAAGAATCTCAAAATCACAGATGGTGGTGCAGGCAATGGTTGGTAATGATTTGATTAAAGTGGCCAGAGGTTAGGGGTCATTAGGTTGGACATACATTGATTGTAAGGCTTTGATGAAGGTTTGATAATGTTGTGGAGAGCTTTGAATGAGATCATACAAAGACATCTTCATAGGGGTTGTGTGGTGAAGTTGTTTCACCATGGAGTCAAGGATAGTCTTTGAAGATGCTGGTCGAGATGAGCCCAAGACAGTAATATTGGGTTTTGGTTGTGGTGAAGGTTTGATGGATGGGGATGTCCAAGGGATAGAAACATATCTTTTCCCTTTATCCTTTGGGGTCGGTGGGCTGGTGGTCAGATTGACTGTGTTGATTTCAAATAATGGGGTTAAAGGCGGTGGAGGGACCATGGTCTGATGAGGGGATCCCGATTTAGGTGATGATGTTTGTGAGACATGTGATGGTGTCAATGATTTGGTTAAAGGGTATTCAAGAGGATCCTTGATGAGAAGGGTATCCTTTTTCTGGTGTTGATGAATGACAGCTTTAAGAGCGCAACAACGCTTAGTGTCATGTCTCAGTGTGTGATGATAGTGACAAAATTAAGTGGTGTCAAACCAAGATGGTCTTGATCTGAGAGTTGATAAGTGTAAAGGTGAGGAGGTATGGGAAGCATGGGGTGATGTTGAAGGTTTGTTGATAATATGGTCAAGAAGAAGGGTGTCTTTCTCCAAGCATTGGCGAATGACAATATTAAGGGCACAACAATGCTCAGTGTCATGTCCCAGTGTGTGATGATACACACAAACTTGAGTGTCATCGAACCAAGGGGGTTTTGGTTTGAAAGATTGATATGGCTTAAGAGGTGGAAGACTGATGCGAGAAGATTGCAATAATTGGTGCAATAGTAAGGCATAAAAACCTGTTAATGGGTCTAGGTGTTTTATTGCAGTAGGGGTTAATGACTTTTGTTCTAGAGTTGTAGGAGGTGTTGGTCATTTTTGAGGAAATATATGTTTAGTGGGTAAAGGGGATAATGGAGGAAATTTGCTTCTGTGAGGTGTTGGAGTAGGAAGCACTCCTATTAAGGTGGATGGATGTGGGCCCAAAATAGAGGGCAATGATGAAGGTGGGGGAGGAATTCTCCAGTGTGGTTTAGTGGCCTTCTTTGGTTTGGTTTGAGGGCCACTATGGTGCGAGGTAAGGTTCGAGTCTACCCTCACTTGTGGGTGAGTGAGGTTTGGTATAGGCCAAATGTTGGGAGATTTAGTCTCTTTTGGTTTGATGGATGCATGTGCGGATTTGGGCTCAGTTATGGATGGGGGTGAGTGAGATGTAGCGATCTCAAGCAAAAGATAAGAGAAAATCGTCACTAGGTCTTCCTCAATCGAAGTGGGTGAAGAGATAGGTTCTTCTATTGGTGGAGAAGAAATTGAAGAATGTGACTCCTTAAGAGGGTAGAGGGTAGGGATGATCGTGCCTTCTACTTGTGGTTATGGAGTAGGAAGGGTATGGTCCTCCATTGGTAAGAGGAAGGATGAAGGTGGGGCTAATGACATTGGTATGGTTGAAGCATCCTCCAATATAAGAGAGGTCAATAGAGAACTAATAGGAGAAGAAGGGTCTTCTACCTGTGGAGGAGGTTGGTCAGGGACAAGAGGCGAGACCGTGCTGATCGTACATATATCATGCTCTTGGGAGCTATCGGCCATGGTCTGGACATTGTTTTTATTAGGAGGATGGTTTGGGAATGGTTGTCTAAAGATGTCGATGTCTTGATTGGGTGGTGCGTTTGGGTTATCCAAGACAAGATCCCCCTTATCTATCATATCTTGGACAATGTTCTTGAAGGTTCGGCAGTTGTTGACATCATGGCCTTGGACACGGTGATAGTGATAGAAGTCATTTTACCTATACCATGTAGGGATGGATTTTGAGGAGTCAAATTGAGGTGGTCAGATTGGAGGGAGATTGAGGACCCCCTGCTTGATGAGTTTTTCCAACACGGAAGCGTATGACTCTCCAAGTGGAGTGTATTGACGCTGTATGTACCATTGTTGGAATTGTTTGGTGATGCTTTGAGATGTTGAGGGTTGAGATTGATTAGTTGTTGTTAAGGATGGTGATATAATGACCACATTGTTTTCCACTCCTTTGGACTTGGAGTGGGAAGAAGAAGGTCTGGAAGAAGAAGGGTCATCGGTTTTTGCATTGGTATTACGCATTTTGACCTTGTTTTGTTCAATAGTGCAGAGTTCAAGCTTTTGGGCCATGGTGAAAGCTTCGTCAAAAGTGCAAAATATTTGAACCTGTAAGGTGGATGAGATGTGCTTGGAACACGCTTGAGAAAAGAGCTCAATGATCTCAGGTTGAGGTCAAGGGAAGGAGAGTTGGTTGATTAATCCTCTCCAATAGGCAACAAAATTCACTATTGATTTGTTGTCAAACTGTTTGATAGAGTAGAGGTCTGTGATTGAGACTTTTTTGGTGATATTGATCGAAAAATGGTCAAGAAATAATTGGGCAAGTTAAGTGAATGAAAAGAGGGAGTGACTAGTAAGAGTGTTGTACCAATCGAGGGCAGGGCCAGAAAGTGGCATGGGGAATGTGCATAGCAGTAATGCATCATCATGGGATATAAGATAACAAGCATGTCTAAATGCTCATAGATGTTGTTGAGGGTCTTCCTTACTTTGGAAGTGAGTAAACTTAGGAAGCTCCCACTGACTGGGATACGGTTGGATTGGGACGGAGGGATGGATGGGTTCGTTGCAAATTTGGTCATATGAAAGGAAATTACTTGAACCAAAAATAGAAGCCTCAAGATTAGACATTTTGTCCATCAGCATCTTGATGAGATCAACTAATGGATTGGTAGATGGGGCGCCCCCTAGGTTGTAAGGTGCTTGGAAGGTGTTAGAAGAGGCATATGACGTAGTCAGTTGCACTTGTATAGGCGCAACATATGGGTAACTAGTCATCGAGGCAGATGTGGAAGCCAGGGGTGGTTGTGTCATGAAGGTAAAAGGCATAAGTTGACTAAATACCACCAAAGGTAGTTACATGGTGGCATTGGCAAAATGGGAGGTAGACACTCTTGCATTTATAGGCACAAGTGTGTGTGGAGTCAAGACAATCATGTTCTGGTATGATGTAGAACTTGGTTGAATTGTGTGTGGTTAAGGGGGTAATGGAACCCCATTGGAGGTCAGTCCAAAAATAGATGGGGAGTCCAAACTTTGCGTATTGGCCATGGTCAAGTTAATGGTTAAGGCAATAGTCTGAGTCATAAAAGGCTGGGTAGTAGATGGTGTTGATGCCATCACCACTTCACCCGAAAGGTCTCACATTTGGTTTCTTGTGAGATAGTGTTGGAGAGACTTGACATTGTGGTCAAGGAGTCTCTCAAAGTTTGGGTCCCCTTAGGGGACAATTGAAGGTTGATTGGGAGTTGGTCGGGTAGGAGTTCGTTTGGTCTCTGAATGATACGCCATTAGAGGACTAGGCATAGATGGCAAAGGCGGGAGTGGTTGTTGCCTCGCATGGTCGATGAGAGTCTTGGTTTGACTGCGTGTCAAAACCATTCAAGGCAAGAAGGGTCAAGTTCCAGAAACTATGTTTTTTTCAGTTTTAAAACCTCAGAATGGGTGTTGGATAGCAAGAAAGTCAGGTTTTAAGCTTGACTGACATTGGTATAAAAACTAACGTCGATGAAATATTGCCGATGTCGGTCAGATAACCGATGCCGGTAGAGAAAGGTTGCCGATGGTGGTGGTAAAATTGATGTCGGTGACTGTGTTTTCCAAAAAATCAAAAAATTTGAAAGTTTTTGGAAAGAAGAAAACGTCCTCACTAGCTCAAAAAACTAGATAAAGACATAAAATAAGGTGAAGACAGACAAACCCTATGCGTTAAATCCTAAGAATCAACTTTTAGAATCATGTTGGCTTATGCCTTAGAGTGTGTTTAGGAAGTTGGCTTGTAGAACGGGTCCTAGAAGAGGTAGTCTAAATTTGGTTTTGGGTTAGTTTTGGTGCTCAAGAGTCTGTGTTAGGTTTTGTATGTGGCCTAGTGCTAAGGAGCAAGCTCCCCTCACTTCACGAGCCCAGTGATAAGCTGGTCTCGCTTAGCCAGTATATGCTTCCCCTAGAGATTATCCTCTGCTAGAGAATAGAGTGGGATTTCCCCTAAGTAGTGAAGTCCAAGTGGGATTGTTAGGATGGGTAAGGTATCTGCTAGGTGATGAAATCCTAGTCAGACCTTGTCTCAAGTAAGTTTAGATGTTTGAGTTTGTGTAAGTGGTTTGGATGTGTAACATAAGTGGCCTACACTTTATTCATGATGCGATTTTAATCAATAGATGTGTGGACTAAGTATGCATTCAGACAGAAATGAGATGCAATGTATTTTAAGCCCAAATCAAAATGTGTGTTCGGATGCAGACAAATGGAGAAAGGGTTGAAGAGTATGACTTTGACTAGTCTAAGATGCAAGAAAGGAAAGAAAAAAATGATTCTTTTTAACTTTGCTGATAGTGTCTTTTGGAAGAGATAAAAGGAAAAGATATAAGGAGAGACCTAATGCACCTATATGAAAAAGTAAGAAAAGAACCCAAGGAAGATGCTAGGGTCCCACCGAGCGTGCCAGAATGTTTCCAAACAAGTTTTCACTTTCACATTCAAAGGAAGTAAAAAACTAAGAGAAATGGTCTAGGGTTAGATGTTACCCATATGAGGTCTTGCGCACCAAATTCAGATGACTGAAGGAACTCCTCTTTGATTGTGGAGGATGACACCTATAGAAGAAAGAGACTCAAACACAGAGGTTGTTAGATAGCTATAAAGTGGACTGCCAAGCAAAAGCTTGGTCCTAGAAGTGCAAAGACTCTTTGGGGGATGAAAGTCCACTAATTGTTAAAAAGTAAAATATTGCCAAAAATAGAAATTATAAAGACTGAATAAAAGAAATGAAAACAAATGTGTACCTGTGTGTAGTAGTCTGTCTTCCATAGTCACCGATGTCAGTGGCTCTGTCGGCGTTAGTAGGTCAAGGTCACCGATGTCAGTTACTCTGTCGACGTCGGTAGGGGCAATGGTTGGAGTCGATCGGGGCAATGGCCTAGGACAAGTTTCAGATATGTCTGGTCAATCAGAATGGTTTTGGGGAGGTCTATGGGAGTCTGATGGCATGTGTTGGGTCAACAGAATAGAGAGTATGGTCTAAAAAGGGACCAGATGAATGCTAGGGGAAAAAGGGGAAGACAAGGGTGAGAGAAGGCTCCTAGAGAACAGGTCGGGTTGTGGTCTAGTTGATATTCTAGTTGATGATGTTAAGAAGAAGCAGTAACTAGAAAACTAATTACTAACAGTCTAAATAATTGAAATGAAAACATAGAAGTACTTACCTGTGTCTTGCTGAAGAAAGAATGTTGTAGACTAGTTGTTGATGCAGAAGACTTCCTGCAATGTGAGCTCCTATAACCTGTGGTGCTTGCTATGTGCCTGAGAGAGAGAGAGAGGTCGGATTGAAAGATTGGCAGATTGAAAGATTGGCAGATTGGTGGATTGGAAAGATTGAAGATCAGATTGTTGAAGATTTAAAGGTCAGATTGAAAGATTCTGCATTCAGGATGAGAACGCAGTTTTGAAGGAAATCGATGCCGACAAAACCACCGATGTCGACCGACTACTTACCGACGTCGACAGCTAGAAGGTGAGTAGAAAGGCTAAAAATAGCCTTTTGTCCATTTTCCCAACTACCGAGTCAGCGGGTCGGGGGAAGAAATGGTTGAAGGTGGCTTAAATGAGTGCGAGAGGCTAATGGGAGAATGAAATGGGGGTCTAGGCATTTAAGACTTGGCATGGGGTAGTGGAGGGAATCCAAGGAGAGGAATCTGAGGAGTGAGGTGGCATGGGTGAAGTGGCAAGAATTATTAATTTAAAATAAGATAATTATTTTAAATTAATAAGACATAGGTTAGGCATGGTTAGAAGTGGAACGGGATGAAAGGGGACCAAGGGGGAGAGAAGGGGAGGATGACCAAGGAGTAGACACAATTTCGGTGTCTACACTTATACTAAACTCTTGAGACATAGAGTTTCTAAATAAGGTACTAATATTGATCCAAAAAGGGTAAATCAATTTAGCATATATATTTACTCACCAACAATTTTGGTACACCATTATTATCTTAGAGCAATTAATGTACAAGTATTAATTATTAACCCTTGTCTTACATTGGTAATTAATTAAATAAATAATAATATATTATTTATTAACACAAGGTGGAAACCTCCTGAAAATAAATAATATTATTATGGTTATTTAATACTTACAAAGTGTTTTAATTTATTAGATTTATTGGGATGGATGGACCCATTATTTTTATAATGGTTACCTCGATTTATATTTATATAAATAGGGTTTTACACCTAGTGTGAAATAATTTGAATATGAAATTACTTTGTCATAATCAACCTACGAGTTTTTATGAAGAATTGTGTGAAGAAATGAGAAGAAAAAGTGTGTATTGGGGTGATTTGGTATCTAAAATATATTAATATCATAATGGTAGGTTTTTTTACCCCCTTGAGGTTTTCCCATGGTAAATACTTATGTATCATGCCAATTTATTTATGTTCATTTATATGCTTTACTTATCAAACTCACTTTATATTTATCTTGTATGTGTACATTATTTTATCTAGTACATATATATGTATGTAAATATGTGTGTATATTATATTTATAAGTGTTTGTGTGTGTGTGCATGCACGTGCATCTCATCAATGAGTTAAAAATAGATTTTCGCATGTTAAAGTTTAATTAAACTTCTAGATGAGTTGGAGGTTAATCTTTTTCTAAAATCTTGTAATTTGGGAGGTTATGTGTTCAAAACCCCAAAATAATTTTTTTATTTTTTAATTTGGTCAAATTTAATTTAATTTGAAATATGTTTTTGATTTTTGTGCCAACTTCTCATGCATTTAAAATCCTAGTTGACCTATCAACCTTATTTTGGCATTCAACCTAGTGAATGTTTTAATAAAGATAGTCATTAAAATAGTTGATCCCTAGGTTTTGGAACCTTTGAAACACATTATGTAGCCAATTTTTTGGTTTAAAACCTTCTCTTATTACTTTTATAACTTTTTTTTAATAATAGTGTCTAGGTGGTTGTTCTGAGTACAAATCTTTGGGCACCTACTTTAGTGAAACTCTATTTCATTTTTTCATTATTTGATATCTCAATTGTGTAATATTATCATAGTCTCATGTGTAATTCATTTTATTTTGGAAAAAACTACAAAAAACTCATTAAAAAGGTCAATTTGTTAATTTATTCTTATATTAGTGTATTTTTTAAGACACTTGTGACACCTTGTTTTGTCATAATATTTTAAAAATTTATTAATTTTTATACCATTAAATGGAATAATTATTATGTTTTTACACTTGAAATCTATTTTTACTAAAAGGGTTCTTTTTAAATATTTGGTTATTATCTTGTTTAAAGGGAAGCTTTGGCTTTGACACATTTTTACTTAGATAAATCCCAAATGCTTAATGGAAATAAATATAATATATGTAAAATCCATATTAAACATGAATTTATATCCTAAAAATTATGTAATATTATCATTGGGACTAAAAAAGTCCATTTTGGATGACATGTGACCCCTGAACTTACTAGTGCATTTCAATAAGGATCATATGAAGCTATGTACATTATCTTGTGGAGTGTTAATTATTAATTCCTTCTCCACATTAATAATAATGATTCTCTTACCTATTCTTGTAAACTCATTAAATCCATGCATGAGGGCACTTAATTCTTAAAAATTATTAAGTTAATCCTTGAATTGCTAACTACACTTATTAAAGGTGATGAAAATGTTGTGAATTTTCTTGTTAAAATTAAGAAAATTAAATCTTTGTTAGATGTTTGTAACTATAATTTGATTCAAGATAAAAGTATTTATTTTATCATTCAATTAAATATTCATGAAAATTTTATAAATTTGATTTCAATTTTAAATGCTAAATATCAAACTAAGCATGATATCCCTAAGCTTACCACCTTGTCTACTCTCTTGATTCAAGAAGAGTAATTTTTGACCAATTTTAATTCTAAATATAATTCCACTTAGGTAATTCTCACCTTAAAATTGTTTGTGATGATCATAATAACCCAAAATATATCCTTAATTCTTCTTATGACTCAAATAGGAATAATAAATCTAGTGATAAGTAACATAAACCTAAATTTAACGGAAATTACAAGTTATGTGGTATGTTTGGTCATAGAAGTTAATCTTTTTATAAAAATAAGGATAGATTTAATAATAAATCTTATAAAAATAACAAATCTAATAAATCTAATCAAAACCATCCAAATAATCAAAACCCTAATTAGAATACCAATCAAGATCATAATTGTAATGTTATTATTTTATATGGTTATTTATTTGCTTCAAATGAGAATGAATGGATTTTATATATTGGTGCATCACACCATATGAATTATTAACCTAATATTTTATATGATTCTAGAGATATCTCTATAAATATCTATTTAGGAGAAATTTCTTTTTTAGAATCAACTAAGCAAGGAAAGACAAATTTTTCAAATGATTTTATTAATGATGTTGTATATATACCTAAGATTAAGAAAAAATTTATAGCTTATTCTCAACTTATGATTAATAATTTCATTATAACTTTGATTAAATATATCTAGTCCATTGGAAACCAATCTAAGTTTTTGATTGTTGATAGGGTTCAAAATAATGATTTATTAATTCTCTCTCCTTCTACACGTTTCTTTTCATCGCATAATAAGAATGAATCTCAATTATGTCATGAAAGATTAGGACATGTTAATTTTAGAAGTTTTACATGATATGTCTACTAAAAATATTGTTTTTTTAAATATTTATATACCTTCCCATCATGAAAATTATGAGGGTTACTTATATATTAAGTAATATACTAATGCCTTTCATAATAATCATGATGTTTTAATTTTCTCACATCCTTTAAAATTAATTCATGTTGTAGGAGTTCTTGAAGTTGTATATCTTAATGGTTCCTTGTATGCTATTATTTTTGTATATAATTATTCTAGAATTATTTAGGCATATTTAATTAAAAATAAATATTAAATATTATTTAAATTCAAAGAATTTAAAGATTTTATTGAAAATTTATTTATGTTTTATATTAAGAGATTAAGATATGATAATGGTGGTGAGTACATTAGTAAAGAGTTTGATTATTTTTTTATTAGTTATGGTATTCAAAGAGAACTAAAAACTTCTTATCCCCCTTGTAAAAATTGTATTGATGAAAGGAAAATCCACACCATTATTGAAATGGATAGAACAATGTTGTAATCTATAAATATTCTTATGTTTTTATGGGTTAAATCCATGAATGTTGTTGTGTATATTTTAAATAGAATCCCTACTTAATATTTGCATTTTTCTACATAAAAACATATGTATACTCATGGTAATTCTTTTTATTTGATAAAACTATTTTTTTATTACTTTAGAAATACTAACTATATTGATAGTGTCTCATCTATGTTGGGTTTGCTAGTAAAATGATTTAATTTGATTCTTAAAAAATACTTTTTACAATTATATTGTAATAAATATATTTTTATTAGATGATAAATCAAATAAAATTTATATATATTTGACTCATACGAGTTGGCATTGAAATTACATTATATGCATAACATCATGCTTAATTTGACAAGATGATCATGTTTAGTTATTTCATTTGGTAAGAATATCATATTTAGTAAGTTTATATATTTTGTGTTTATGATTCATATGAGTTGGCATTGAAATACATTATATGCATAACATCATTCTTAATTTGACAAGATGATCATGTTAAGTTATTGCATTTGGTAATAATATCATATTTAGTAAGTTTATATATTTTGTGTTTCAATTATTAAGATGCTTTAATTTTATTAATGGAGAAATTCCATGATAATATTCTTAATTTTATCTATTTATCATTTGATTATTTATGCTAACATCTTTATATGCTTTATTTAATAATAAATTATGTTATGAAATGCAAAGTATAATAGATTTTATATTATTAGATATTTATAATTTACTTTAATAAGCATTCTATTCATACATATATGAAATTATTTGTTTTACTATCATGTCTATTTAATTAAATTATCACATATCATGATTAAATTATCCATATTTGATGTATGAGAGGTTATACCTCAATAATTTTTTGAAGCATATTAAACTTGGAAAGTTTTGATAAGACTAAAATTATAAATTAAGTTATTTCTAATAAGATATATAATGGTTGGCTAAACTTAGTATCATATTAATAATAAATTATTATGTGATCATCACATGATAGCTGGGGATGCTTACTTTGTCAATATTGAAAACGTCCACTAATAAATTGCATACAATACTTTATTTATTTTTCACTAATTTTGTAATCAAAGTAGTGAACTTATTTGCCAAAAATATGACTTGATGGTTTTAAATGTGTTCTACCATAGATAAACATATGTCATCTTTTATCTTTATGTATTTGGCTATTATTATGATAACCATATTATGTTATCATGAATCAATTTTTGGATGTGTTTAAGTTTTTTGTAGGTGCATATCACCAAATAACTAAACATATTTAAGTTCATGTGCATTTTTTCTAAGAGAAAGTCCTCAATGGTTATATAGATCTAAAATTTTGTCATATGGATGAGAAGGTAGTAGATATCTTCACAAAAATACTTAATGATACCAAGTTCTATCAATTTCATGTAATATTGGGCCTATTAGAGTTTTCATTGAGGGGGAGTGCATGATAATGTGACTTCCTAATGGTGATCTATTACTTCTTATTCTGTATACTTCTTATCATTGTAAATCATTGTAAACTTCATGTGGAAGTTATGTAATTTAAGTAAAACTTCATGTGGAAGTTTTAATTTTTTTACCCAAATACATTAAAATTATACTTTATAATGGAGGTTCTTATGTTATAAAATGATCCAAATATGCTTAGTGATTATTCATGAGAAACTATGACATGTAGTCTCATGGTCATGATAGCCTAAACTTGATTTTGAGTAGTTTATGGGTTATAATTCCTTTTGTTTCAATAGGTGATGTTTGACACGCTGAAGGTTTTTAAATACTTCAATTGTGTAAATAGTATAATTCCTTAGTTTTTTAGGTGACTATTAATTTTATTCCCACTTAGCATTAAGGGGGAGTGTTGGAGAAATTAATGTCTAAGTGATAATTATTAACCCTTATCTTACATTAGTAATTACATAAATAAATAATAATATATTATTTATTAACATGAGGTGGTAACCTCATGAAAATAAATAATATTATTATTGTTATTTAATGCTTACCATGTTTTTTAATTAATTATCTTTAATGGGATGGATGGACCCGTTATATTTACAATGTTCACCTCCCTTGATTTGTCAATATAAATAGGGTTTTACCTCTATTGTGAAATCACTCAAATATGAAATTACTTTATCATATTCAACCTATGATTTTTTGTGAATAAATACATGAAGAAGTGAGAATAATAATTATGTATATGGGTGATATGGTTTCTCAAATATATGAATATCACATTGGTGGGATTTTTACCTCGAGGTTTTCCCATGGTAAATACTTGTGTACTATGTTAATTGATTTAAGTTCATTCGATGATTTTATTATCAAATTCACTCTAGATATATGATGTGTATGTACATTAATTTATCTAGTTTATCACATTCTTTGAGAAGGTTAACTTTCTTAGAAATTTTGTTGCCAACTTTTCTAAACTTACTAGGCACATTGTTCATAAGATGTGAACAAATAACTATTTAAAATGGAATGCTGATGGGAAAAAGGATTTCAATTAAATTAATTTATTTCCAAATCATGTGGTTTGACCAATCCATATTTTTAGAAATATTTTCCTGCATACTAGTATTGTAATGAATATACATTATCTTCTATCTTGGTGGAAAAATGAAGAAGGAATTGAATATTTGATTGATTTCATGATTTTTGGTCTAAAATAACATGAAACCAAGTAATCATTGGTCAAAAAACATCCATATTTTGTGGTCAAGATAGTGAAAATTTTCACAATCTACATCTTAAAATCCCACATAATTATGATGGTCCTAGATCCAATAGTCAAATCAAATTATATTCAATAAGATCTTAGGTCAAAGAGAGGTGGATGGGTCATCAAGGTACATGAGTAATATATAGATATAAAACCCACCAATTTGGTGAGGGGATAAGAAATTTGTCATTTTATTATTGAAGGTGTTGATTCATAGAGAGAAGAGAAGAAATAATTGCCTCTGGTAATATTTGTTGATTCCCTTGAAGAGTGGTATTCTAACATCACATACTCTCTCATATGAATTTTTTTTGGATCATATTAATAAAAAATATAAGAATACATTTGAGATGAAAGTAGATAAATGTGAAATTTTGGAAAAAACTCTACTAAAAAATACCCTATACAGGACTTTCCTAATATGCATAAATAAGGAACAAAAAAATAAACTATTAGAGGCTTTTCATGATAAGGACTAAGGTGGAAACTTTTTGTTCTATGTTAAAGTCTTAAAAATTATGCAAGATCATTAATAATTTACAACATTGTTAAAAAATTCATAATAATGGGTGTAAAAATTTGAGGCTTGACAATACTTTATTAGATATCCTAAACTTTCAACATTACCCATTTTCCCTATAGTCATTAAATAAATTATTCAACAATGGGGTTTGGATCTCATTATAAGTTTAAACCCACATTCTAATGTAGGACATACTCATGTTATGATGACAAATTTTTAATTCACTATGTCACTAGTGTGTATTCCACTAAGGTATACCACTTTCAAGGTTATTTAAAACTTCATAAAAGAGAACATACTAATCAGATTTGGATTCACTCAAAAAAGTGTCATGGGCAATGCTTCCAACTTCTCTTCAATTGAAATAATTGGTATATGATACATATATAGAATCTCAGTTTCATATTCTTATAATTACTACCCTTAGGTTAATGGTCAAATGGAATCCATTAATAACAATATCACTACTATTTTTATAAATTGGTTGATGAAAACTAGAGGTATTGGGATAAGAAGTTATGTGATGCTCTATCGATCGATCAGATAACCACTAAAGAGAAATTAGAATGTCTCTTTTCCAATAAATATATGACATATATGTAATTATTCCCATTTATTTGGAATGTATATCTTTAATACTATCTCTAAATATAGAATACAACCCATTCAAAGATGCATTAGAAAAGAGGATCATCTACCTATCCAGATTAGAAGAGGAATGAGTGCTATTGATTAAAAAAATCATAGCACATCAAGAAAAATTAAAAGAAGTATTTGATCATAAATCAAGGTAAATAAACTTTAAAGTATTAAACTTGGTCCTATTTTGGGTTAAAATAAGAGAGCCATGAGAAAATCTTGAGAATTTTGACTCCATATGGATGGGGCCTTTCAAAATTCATCATTTATATGGTGAGAATACATATAACTTGGTATATAGAGATGGAAATCATATTTTTATACTATAAAATCAATAGTATTTGAAACACTATAAACAAAAAAGGTAGGTTATCACCTATTGATCCCCCTAGGTGATTTAGGTACGTGTTGTGAGTTTCTCTTTTGGTTTTTGTTGTGTGTTTTTCCATTTTTGTATTTTTGGGTTTTCCTAATATCTTTATTATTTTTATTATTTTTAATAGAATCCTTAGCTTAATGGATAATACATTTATCCTATGAAACCATATATTATATTAGTTTATCTTATATCATTTTTTAATTCTATGTCCCTATCCTAAGCTAATTTTTGTTTCTTACATTTTTCAAAATCAATTTTTATAAGTTAGTAACAAAATATAAAATTACGTCTAATTTACAAGGTTAAATTTGTTAAGTTAATTTTTTCAAAAAGTTTTTAGGGGATTGAAAAAATTAAAAAATCATAAGCATGTTTCCCTACCATGCGTGTCTAAGAATCTAAGTTTTCTTGACCTATAAGATAGATGATACATTGAAATGTAAAGAACATTCACATGTCTTATGTCCTAATGGTCGATCTTGCTCTTCCCCAAAAACTTGGAAGATGTGAGAATAAATATATGGTCATCATATATTTAACCTTGTGCTAGTCATGCCTTTGGGGCTGAGAGGGACTAGTTGCATAGACACATAGTGCATGAGTGCACTTGGAGAAGCCAAGGTTCTATGAGATTTCAAAACCTCTTCTAATCTCCTTAAAAATTTGTTCAAAGACTTATTTGATAAATAATATTTATCCAAGATCAACCCAAATCTATATTCCTCCACTATATTCTTGTCTAAAGATATATTTTCATAAAATGATAGCTAAAATATTCATTTTTCTAAGTACTTCTCATTGGTATAGATTTTAGTAGGTGTAGTAAACTTTGTTCTCAATTTTAAGATAAGAGGGATTTTTAGTGCCTTGGGTCTTATATAATTATATATTTTCACCATCTCCATATAGTACATGATCCTATAGGACCAAAGGTTTTTTCACTACCATTGCAATATTATTCTTGAAATCACATCAAAATTTATTTCTTCCTGATCTACCTAATCTACAAATTCTCATTGAAGTAGCCTTTCAAATTTCTAAATCAAAAAATATGAAGTAAAATAACTAGGTTTTGAGACTTTACTAGTCATATATAGTGACATACCTAAATTAAAATATTCATATATTAGTCAAATTGACCTTGAGAATTTCCATAAACATATAAAATATAAATTCTTTGATGGTACACCTATTAGAAATTAGTTTGGTAGAAGCAGTCAGTTTCCCTATGCCTAATATTATGTCCTAAATGTATGAGAAATAAAATTGAGATGTGGGTATCTGATGATCAAATTGTATGGAACATCCATGAGTAGGACCTTGAGAATACTAGTTCATGAAACCTATGCAAGAATGAGCATAGAAACTATAAAACTCTACTAGGGAAAAAATTAAGATAAACATTTTACCACCATGAATGATTCATGGTGGAATCATAGAATAAGAATCATTTATAAGCTCCTGAACAATTTCTCTAGATCTAACATTGGATGTTATTGGCCATGAACATTATATATAATGGGAATCAATAGATAGGTTTGGTTGACATGATTAGTGAATATTTGCAATAATATATAATTAATTTATACATAACTAAATAGTTTTTCATGACCTCATACTTGGTGTACTCACTATACTCTTAGAGAGTGTACCCTAATCTCACTCAACTAGCCAACGTGAATGCATCTACTTAGGTATATGAATTATACTCTCAGTTCATTGTGGAGTAGAGAAATAAACAATTTATAAGGTCAATGATAAACAATTCACAATGATATTAGTCTAATATTTAGATTAATATTGAGGAAGAAGAATCTCAAATGAAGTAACCCACTAAATTTCACAATATAGACCCTACTTATTTCAATTTTATAAATTCACATACATACATATGAGTAAGATTGTTTTAAGGTTATCATCTATGGTTACCAAATTTGTAATATATATATATATATATATATATATATATATAGATTTAATTATGCATATAGTTGGGTGCAGTGCACAAACATTATAGATATGGGCATGTTTTGGGCATTGCATTCTCTATCTCTTTGGTCATTTCACATATAATAATTTAGTAAATGATTAATATATTGAGCCTATGATAGCATATTTAAAATTTAATTCATATTCCATTTAATCTTATTCTGATATAAATAGTTTTTTGTGAACTCACTTCAACATTGGTTGTTGCTATGAACATGTAACAAACTTGGAAGACTACTAGGTAGATTATTTAAATGAATACAAAGTAATAAGACATGACTATGGTATAATGAGTTTGAAATTAATTAATTCACTCACTAATACATGGGTCCTATATTTCATGATTGATAGTAAGAGTGATCTCGTCGACCCTATCTATGTTGAAATAGTCACAACTACGCCATTACCTACCATCAATTGGTTCATTAGAGAACTATCAAATTTTTTGATATGAACTAAGCATGTATTCAATTGATCCATGGAATGGTTTAAAAACATATTTTATTTAACAAAATAAATAGGATCCAAGATATTAATTACATCATCACCTTCAAAGCAATCACCTATGGCAACTCCTAAAAATCATGGAAAATGGAGTACTAGTATTTCAATTCAATCATCTAGTTATGCAAGTTCTAATGATGGAGATGATGAAGATCATAAGAAACCAAATTGAAATGGAAATATTTATGAAAAAAAACTATTTATGGGTAATAATATGAAATTTAAGAAGTTTGTCATGGTGTAGTCCTCTTCTCCTATTGGTGACACATATCTATTAATTTATAATAACACTAGTTAGTATCTTTAGTGAATTTGATGTGACAACCTCTTCATGTCATTCTCCCATAGTTTATTTATCCATCAACTCCACATCTTCTAGAGGCTTCACCTCCAAATTATCTTACACCATCACCTTCAAGTTCCAAATTGACAAGCTTTAGTGAGATGTCATTTCAATGGATGTAGCTTATGATGAATAAAAGGAAGAAGATGATTGAAGTTTAAATTCTATATTTTTATTTAGTGACTAATATAATTAATAATCCTCATCCAAAAAAGGTAAATACTACATCAAATTTAGTTTCAAATCCCTGAGGAGCTCAATTTTTTAAAATTGCCAAACCAAATGTTGAAAAGAATAAGGAAGAGATGACCTTGAATGTTTATAATATAAACTGAGTATCACTTGGAGAAGAAACTATGGATAGTGATATTCATAATATATGGTAGACATTATAAATAATGATCAAGATGAACTCGCTCAAGAATAATTGAAATATCATGTTTGATAGTTGGCTAGATATTAAAATACTTCCTCAATCCAGTCTAGGCATTGATAGTTTCTCAAGTGTATGAACATAATAAATCCATGGAATCAATGAGGAAATATAAAACATAATTAGGTATAACACATATAAGAGAAATCCTAAATCTTGGTCAATCAATTGCTATTAGATGGCATGAAATATAATGAGGTGGTAAAGTTGAATGAGACAATTGATTTTAAATTTTTTATCAATCAACATATCAATTTCCATGATAATGAGTTGGAGATTTAGTAAAATGTGAAAGGTTGTGTTAGATAGATGATTACCATTGACACTATGCATATGTTCAAAGCTGGGATATTTGATAAAATTGAATATGATGCCTCTTGTAAATGGTTGGAATGCATCCTTCAGAAGACTAAATTTTGGAACCAAGCTATAAGTGATTTGGAAGAGTAGATTTTTATTGGAAGAGATAAATAAAAAGAGATTCATTTTAATTTTGGATAATTAAATTGTGACCTATTGAAAGATGATGGGACCAGTAAGTTCACTATGTAAGAAGTCAAGGATCAATTCAAGAATCTAGTCAAAGAGGAATTATTAAAAAAATATCCTCAATTTTCCTTCAATGACTATGCTCAGTGAAATCCATGCCTAACTTGAATAGATGAATAATCAATTGACTGAGCTAATGGAATTACTAAACACCATGTTATTAGAATCTGTTAAATGGTTGATATGATGTAATCATGTAGTAGTCCCTAAGGTGAGTATAATTATTGAATTAATAAATAAATTCAAAAAAGTCAAAGTTTCTAAGGATAAAGAAAAATTCAAGATCTTTATTTTTTATTTGAGCTCTTTAACACCAATTTAATAATCCAAATAAAACATCTTAGGATGTTTTGCACTATTTTCCATTTTTTTCAATTTCTATTTTTTGAAAAATATACTTTTATTTTTGTAAAAATTCAAAAATTAATAAAAAGAGAATAGGATAAAAATGTCAATTCCAAAGGAAACATTTTATATGAAGGGTCAACCCATTGCCTCTTATCTCTATAAACAAGATAAATGGATATTGTACAATGGTTTTTTTATGCTCATTTTAATTTAGAATGAAAAAAAGTATAAATAAACTTTGTGTTTTTTCTTCAAATTGAGAACATAAATGAAATTATAGAACTCTATTTCTAGCTTTCTCTTTGAGGATGTGTATATTTTTTATGTTAAAGCATATCTCTCAATTCAATCAATACGTGTTTTAATCTTAACCAAATGTGTTACTTTTCATAAACATATCCTTGTAATGTGTTAGGAAATCTACATTTTAGGTTTCAAACATGGCCCTTAATCTCCCTTCCTTTTATTTTTATTTCTATTTGAAATTATTACAACATAATACTCCATTCAACCTATACATATTTTATATAGTTTTATTTCAGTTTTTCTTGTTTTCAATAAATGGAAACTCTTCTCAAAATAGAGGAGATACTTTTATCTACTTCAATATTATGAAATATCCTATTTATCATAAGTGGAAAATATTTTACCAACATGAAATCAAGCACACTTTAATTCTTAATGACACTCTTAATATCAATGAGGATTAGGGCATACACAATCCAATCCGTGATATTTAATAAAGATGAAATCTCCTATGGTCTCACCCTCTCCAATCACCATTTATACACCAAAAAAACATAATGTTTCACTTACCTAATGAGGTGTATATGATCCTTTTTATTAAAACTATAAGTCTCATATATTATACTTTCATATTTCCATCTTAAGTAAGGACCAAATTTATATATGTTTCATTTTAGGTTCACATGAAACACATTTTAACTTTATGGCCTACGTTTAAGAATATTTTCTATAGGTAAATTAAGGCACACAATTTTCCTTCTTATATATCACTTTCAATTTAATTCATTACTATAATAAAATGGGTTAAAATTTAGACATATAAATTAACATTTATTTCTAAAATAGTGTACTTGTGACCACTCATTTTATGCACTTAGCTCATGCCTCATTTGACATCCCTTAACTACTCTTCCTTCACTCCTGTTACAAATGAATCATTCCCACAAGTAACTAATATTCCAAAAATATTCATATCCAACATTATAATAAACCTAAATTCACTCTGAGACTCATCTTATATCTGATTCTAGATATTTTTCCCTCTATACATGACCATCCTATTTGGACAGTGTCTCTGCGTGATATTATTTAGGTTCACCAATAGCTTCTTCCCACAAAATAATGGAATTTTAATCATTTTAATTCACATAATGAGTCATACTAAAATTTTATTAAGACCCATATAAATTAATTCCCAAAATATCAGTGTAAATCCACATTTCAAACCGTTTTTAACACAAGAGTTTTTCATATTGAAAATTGCCATAATTCTAATTACACATTGAGAAAAAATGTTAGAGGTACAAACACTGAGATGGGGGGTGAATTAGTGATCTCAAATAATCCAAATGCAATTTTAATACTTTCAAATGCTTAATCAATTACCATAAACATTTCATTAAGTATACATATCATTCATAGAAAAGAACAAGAAAGACAATGAAAGATCAAACACATAACACATGACATATGTGGGAAACCCTCTTAGGGGAGAAAACCCATTAGAACCTATTGTTAGGTTGTGGAGCTAAAAGCTTCAACCCTTTGCAAACTGAGGAACAGATGGTTGCTGAGTTCTATAGGAACCGGCGTCGGTAGAAGGACCGACGATGGCAGATATCAGTGCAGAAGGCCACCGGCGACGGCAGGAAGTCGGCCGACGTCGGCAGAACCAGACAAGCAGGGACCGACGTCGGTCGCCTGTGTGTTCCAGAACTGCTCCTTTCACAGACAGTTAGTTAAGTAAATGAAGAGTTTGCATGTTGAGACCAGTTAGAGTCTTGTGCTGCGAGGACTATTGTCTAAATTAAGAGTCTAAGTTAGTGTTTGAGTTAGGGATCTATTTATAGACCCATTGGCATGTATTGTATAAGCATGAGATAGAAAGGAAGAGTTCCTTCTAGTTGTAAGATCTGTGAGTTGCAGGTTGTTGCAAGCTCATTGGGGATCTACATGTAATTTTGGTCTTTGAATTGCAGGTTGCAGGTTCATGAGAGATCAGCTTGAAGTGCTATAGAGTGCTTGATGTACCGGCAGGGTTATTACTGACTGGTTGGTGAGGTGAACACCAATTCTGTGTGTGAGTTGGTTGTTGGGACCGTTTTTTGTGTAGGAGAGTGTGTGTGAGAAGAATTACTGAACACTTGAGGTGTGGCGAATCTCTGTAAGGTGAAAGAGTGTGGCGGCTCTTTGTTGTATTCTTTTATGTTAGTGTTAATACAAGATAGTGTATTGTCTCTCATATTCTGTGCTATTGGTGAATTCTAGTTACTTGTGTTTCTGGTTATTTTCGCATATTCAATTGCTTATATTTGGTAATCATACTGTGCTCTTTCTGAGGAGCAAGATCCCCCAACAAGTGGTATCTGAGCATGTTTGTTGTTCTAGATTCCCCAACAAGTGGTATCAGAGCCTTGGTTGTAGGTTCTTAAGCTTGATACCAACAAGTGGTATCAGAGCTTTTGGTTGGGATACTAACAGATTGGTGTAGATCTGGGTAGTGTGTTTTGATTACAGGTTACTCACAGGGTTTCTGTTTGAGTGGGAGTTGAGCAATGACAGAAAGTAGTCAACTACGAATGGAAAAGTTCAATGGCAAGAACTACCAATTATGGAGGATGCAGATTGAGGACTATCTGTATCAGAAAGATTTGTACTTACCGTTGGGTGGGGTTGCTAGCAAACCCTTGGATATGAAAGATGAAGAATGGGAGGTTCTTGATCGGAAGGCTCTGGGATCTGTTAGATTGAGTCTTGCATCATCTGTGATTTCCAGCTTATCACAGTGTAAGACAACGGTGGAGTTGATGGAATCTTTGGCAAATTTATATGAAAAACCCTCAGCTTCAAATAAGGTATTTCTTATGAAGCATTTATTTAATTTGCAAATGTTGGAAGGTGGATCTGTTCATAGCCATCTTAGTGATTTCCATGGTTTAGTAAACCAGTTAAGTTCAGTCAATATTGTATTTGATGATGAAATAAGAGCTCTCTTAATCTTGTGTTCATTACCTGAAAGTTGGGAAGGTTTGGTAATGGCAGTTTCTAATACTGTGTCTCCTTTAAAAGTCTTAAAAGTGGATGATATTGTGAGTGTAATCTTGAACGAAGAGATACGCAGGAAAAGCATAGGGGAATCATCTAGAGATGCTTTGAGTGTTGAAGGAAGAGGAAGGCCAAGAGAGAAGATAGAGCGTGGGAGATCAAGGTCGAAGACGGGCAAGAGATCCAAGTCCAGGTATGGCAGAATAACCTGCTGGAAATGTGGAAAGCAAGGGCACTTAAAGAGAGATTGCAGATCAGGTACAGATCAGCATGAAGAACATGAAGAAGAAGCAGATGTTGTGGGTTACATTGCACAGGATGCTCTGGTATGTTCTTTGGATAAAGTAGAATCTTGGGTATTAGATTCTGGTGCCTCTTTTCATGTATCCCCACATAGGGAATTTTTTCATGAGTATGTCCAGGGAGATTTTGGAGAAATTTGTGTAGGGGATGGTAAGCCTTGTCAGATTGTTGGCAAAGGCAAAGTGAAGCTGAAACTACAGACAGGTAACACATGGGTGTTAAAGGAGGTCATGCACGTCCCAGTTCTGAAGCGGAATCTGATTTCTGTTAGAAGTTTGGGTGAAGAGGGTTGCACAGTAACTCTCGCAGCAGACTCTTGGAAGGTTACCAAGGGTACACTTGTTGTAGCTAGAGGTAAGAAAGTAGGTACGCTTTATCTATCTACTTGTTTTACTGATTCTCTTTCTGGGTTATCTACTTCAGCTGTAGATTCGGAGATGTGGCTTGATAGGCTTGGTCACATAGATAAGAAGGAGATGCTGGTTCTTGAGTCAAAGGATATGCTTTTGGATTTAGAAGGTATGGATCGTGGTTTCTGTATGCAGAAGAAGAAGGTAAGGTTTCTTGAGGAATCTGATGTTAGTGACAAGAACAGGAAAGCCTTGGTTTTTAAGGAGAAAGTGACGGATAGAGTTCAGCACAAGATGCAGAGGAATTCTGAGCAGAGCAAGGGTGATTTGGACAAGGGTTTGATCCAAAAGGAGCTCACGGGAAAAAGTCAGGTCTCACAAGAAAAACACAGAGACCGACATCGGCAGGAAAACTGGCGTCGGTGTCCAGACAGGGACTGATGTCGGCTATGTGCAGCCCGACGTTGGTGACTCGGGGCAGACAGAGACCGGCGTCGGCTAGGGGAAACCGACGGCGGCAGGAAGGCAGTCGCAGGGAACCAACATCGGTCGGCTATAGACTGAGATGTGACCGGCATCGGTCACTGAGATGAATTTTGGGTGGACAGCAAGCTGTCATGGAGTCTCAAGCGCCCATATGGAGGACTGAAGGTGTAAGTAAGTTCTTAAATTCATCATTTCCCTTCTTTACACTACTTGTTACTCACTTATGGCATAAGACCAGGAAGTTATTGAAGAAGCAGAACAGGCAGATCCAGGAAACAGTGGGAGCTAGGCATGGATGAGGATGTGATTCCTTGGAGGAGAACCAAACAGGGGTTTTGGGTAGTGTTGCCAGCTGGAAGTAAGCACTGAGAGACGAATGGATGTTAAGGATGAAGAAGAGCGGAAATGGATACGTGAGATGGAAGATCAGGGTATTTGATCTTGTATTAGCTGCAGGGCAATGGAGGTTTGTTCATTGTGTTTCTCTTTACCAGGTTGGATAGTATTAGCTACACTATCCTATTTCTGTATGATGTGCTTGTTGCAGGGTTACATATACAGGTATTGCTGAACTAAAGGTAAAGCTAGTTCAGGTGTTTGTCATGGAGAATCTGGGAGCAGCAAGATTCTTTGGCATGAGTGTGTTCTAGAGACATGGTAGGTCATTTGTTGACTTTGTTTTAGGATGATTGTGTGAAACCGGTTAGCACACCGATGGTTGGATAGTTCTATGAACAGGTGTCTTGATTCACATAATGAGGTTGAGTGCATGGTATGTACTAAACCTGAGTTTTCCCAAGCAGTGGGAGTTATCACAAGTTTGGAGTCAATCTGAGAAAGTATTACTGAAGGGCAGTTCAGTGGGACCAGCAGCAGGTGCACATGCTATGCAGGGTCAAGTTCTTTTTCTACATGGTTGTAGATGCGGATGTGGCAGGTAATTTGGATGACAGGTTTTGCACCATGGATTTTGTGGTGGTTGGTCTTCAAGGATGATTTTGAAGATGGATACATAGCCAAGGTAACAAACTAGACGGTGTACAGGTACATGTACAGGTTGCAGCTATTTATCTCCAAGTGGGAGATTGTTAGGTTGTGGAGCTAAAAGCTTCAACCCTTTGCAAACTGAGGAATAGATGGTTGCTGAGTTCTATAGGAACCGGCGTCGGTAGAAGGACCGACAACGGTAGATATCAGTGCAGAAGGCCACCGGTGATGGCAGGAAGTCGGCCGACGTCGGCAGAACCAGACAAGCAGGGACCGATGTCGGTCGCCTGTGTGTTCCAGAACTGCTCCTTTCACGGACAGTTAGTTAAGTAAACGAAGAGTTTGCATGTTGAGACCAGTTAGAGTCTTGTGCTGCGAGGACTATTGTCTAAATTAAGAGTCTAAGTTAGTGTTTGAGTTAGGGATCTATTTATAGACCCATTGGCATGTATTGTATAAGCATGAGATAGAAAGGAAGAGTTCCTTCTAGTTGTAAGATCTGTGAGTTGCAGGTTGTTGCAAGCTCATTGGGGATCTACATGTAAGTTTGGTCTTTGAATTGCAGGTTGCAGGTTCATGAGAGATCAACTTGAAGTGCTATAGAGTGCTTGATGTACCGGCAGGGTTATTACTGACTGGTTGGTGAGGTGAACACCAATTCTATGTGTGAGTTGGTTGTTGGGACCATTTTTTGTGTAGGAGAGTGTGTGTGAGAAGAATTACTGAACACTTGAGGTGTGGCGAATCTCTGTAAGGTGAAAGAGTGTGGCGGCTCTTTGTTGTATTCTTTTCTGTTAGTGTTAATACAAGATAGTGTATTGTCTCTCATATTCTGTGCTATTGGTGAATTCTAGTTACTTGTGTTTCTGGTTATTTCTGCATATTCAATTGCTTATATTTGGTAATCATACTGTGCTCTTTTTGAGGAGCAAGATCCCCCAACAAGTGGTATCTGAGCATGTTTGTTGTTCTAGATTCCCCAACACCTATAATTGGAATATTTTAATATAGTAAAAAGAACCAATTTATACCAGCTAAAATTGATTAAGGAACCACAATCCTTTATTTAGTGAGACTACAATCCCACAAAGTGCTACAACACCTGTCTAGCTAAGTAACCACAACAACTAGACTTTTATCAAGTTTCACCTTGTAAGGAAGCTAAAACCCCCTAGATGTTGAGTATCCACAAAAAAACATATTAATATAACATCTCATACAAATTTATTACCTCCCACTCTAATGGAGATATAAAGTATATCAACTCTCTTCAACTCTACATACTCAATACATCCAAAGCCACATTTTGGATCACTCTTCACTCCTCAATAACAAATCTATCACCACATCAATAAAATTAACAAATGGTCATACACATATTCATAAATCTAATATAATCATTAAATCATCTACTGGGCACTCTCCCTCTCCTTTGATCTATAATTCTCTCATCCACACTCCTCTTTCACATATAAAAACCATCTCCTTTGGTTTCACTATATATAGAGCATTCATAAACATCAACACCTTTATCAGCCATTAGACATGAATTAACCCTTAGGGATTCTAAAATATGAATCCATAGCTCAATACCATCCTCAAAAGGTCATCCTTATCATCCATGGGCCACCCTTAAGTAGCTACACCTTTGAATTAGGCCATTGTAGCCCTTATAGGTCTCATGGAGACCAATTCACCCATTTAGCACTTCATCAAGAAAAATAAGAACATAGTACCACTTTCAAATTCATAGGTCCACTTCACATGACACCTTTGACATTCTCTAATTCTTACAATCATCACTACACTCTTTTGTGCAGGCTCAATTAGCTCAAACAATAACTTTGTTCATAAGGACACCATGAATGAATACACAATCAACTTATTAAGTTTTGTTCATATTGAATATTGATTGGTCAAGCTTCCAAATAACAAATATATCATCCACAAGGATTATACAACAATTTTACAATAGCTAATTCATCTTGAAACATCCAAAAAATAACAAAATAAGCTCAAACAATTTTCTTGGGTCAATTACAAAATATAGTCAATCACATACTCAACTTTAGAGCTCAATATATTTGTTTATTAAATATTTAGACATCATAATCACATTTTATATATGTGTCATTGAGTCCTCTTCAACTTTTATTTTTACTTCATCATCAAATTCATCTTGAATTAAATGTTATGGCACAAACACTAATAAGTATCTTTTCCTTCATTAATTTTCAAATGCCAATGGTCATAGTTAAACCTCAAACACTATGTTATCATCTCATGTCTTAATTTATTGTATTAATCATTCACCATCAATATTATTATAAGGATATCAACCTTTACCTTGTTAAACCTCTATCACTTTGACCTCTTGACTTTAATATGCACCTTTTATCTTGATTAGTACAAACACCCACACATCATTGATCTTTTGAAGAAGCTTGGTCTTTACCTTTACTCAATGTTAAACATAAAAAACTTGTCCTCATATTTCTTCTTCCTAACACCTTCGAACAAACATGCTCCATTGATCTTTTTTTAAGGATTTTAGTCTTTACCTAGTTTAAGCATAATTGGATCTCCATCTGGTCCTGATCCTTAACATCATGAAAAAAAAAGGAAAAATTTTCAAAAATATATATTTTACCTTACTCACTCACATGTTCTCAAATTTGAACCATATAAACTAGGCAAAATATTGAACAAACTCATATGACCATTTCCTCTTGAAACATTCACGTGTACAAAATATGCCATCACCAAAGTGATTATCAAGCTCTTTATTATACTTATACAAATAATGTATTTGATCTTAGATTTATTCCATGTCATCGGTCCTATATGTGATGAAATGTAGACTATTAGATCTTCAATACAAATTTGGCTAAGTGTTGAAACTTAGTGCACTTCTATCTGAGGGACCAACTTTGCACTCAAATATCTTTTGTTACACTAAATTACATGACTAAAATTTGGATCAAGTGATCTCCTCACATAGGATAATCTAACCATATATCAATCTACTTCTGAAACCCTCACACGTGTGAGATATAATGACATAAAAATGACTCCTTAGATTTATCTGTCATAGAGCCAATTATGGCTAGATGAACATAATAAATAATTGTATGAATTCCACTCATGTACACAAGAACTCTAATCATATATAACCTCTTATAGGACCCATTTCACATCCTCAAATCATTATACTCAACCTTGAACACCTATAACCATGCCAAAACTAAATATCAACCAAACCTCCTTCAAACATATTAGGACAAACACATTGCAGTCTTTGTCATTGTCACTTAGACTATTAAGACACTTCATCCACTCATGTGGACACCTTCATGAAATCACTATGACATCATTGAAAAATCTCCAATAATATCCCCATTTTTCATTGATGTTAATGACCATCATATAGTACAATATAGCTCACTTTCCTTCTCTCTCTTCAAGCACTCCATAAGAGGAACTTTTTCCTTGTTCGACACAATGATAAAGTGGGAAACAATTAATATTGAGGACCTAAAAATAATACCAATATGACATGACCACCTTATAAATATGATATAAACTCCCCCTTACCTTGATCCTACCTCTTCTTTCCTTGACACCTTCTTCTTGCTATATACCAACAATTTTATTTAATGAAACACTATAACCAATGAATAAAGAACCCACAAAATATTGAAATATGATGGAACTCATCAAGAAACATCTGAATGGGACCCCCCCTAAGATATATAATTCATTTCACCTCTTGATCATCTTAAAATCTCCACACACCATGAAGAACCACCATGCAGACTTACTAGCCTTCTCTCTTAAGATACTTCCATGACCACCAACTCTGCATTTGCATTATAGCTTCTTTACAAACCTATAGATAAATCTCATGCATTTATTACTACCCCTTAACCTAATACATTATATTTATTCACAAAGAATTAAATGACACCCAAGCTTTATTTTTAAAACTTGAATGTCGCTTTTGATAATGGTTTGGTCATAATATCTGAAAGCTACTCTTTTGTAGACACGTGCTCCAACTTAACACTTTGATTAATCACTTGTTCTCTCAAAAAATGGTATCTAATAGGAATGTGATTAGTTTTGAGTGGATAATATTATTCTTTGAGATAATAATTTCACTAGTATTGTCACAATAAATAGGACAAGGTCCATTTTGTCTTACCTTATAATCCTTCAAAGTTTGTTTCATCCACATGACTTGAGTACAACAAGAGGCATATACTATATACTAAAATTTTGTATTTTATAGAGACACTGAGGTTTATTTTTTTCTTATCCAAGACACCAAGCATTCCCCCATGAAGAAGACTGTACAATTCGTACTCCTATCATCCACACATCTTGCCCAATTTACATCATTATATGATTTCAAAGAGAAATATTTCCTCTTAGAATACCATAAACCATAATCTATGGTGCCTTTGAGATATCTCAATATCCTTTTGACTAATTTAAGTGAGATTATTTAGGATCATCTTGAAACATTCCTAAAAGACCCACTATTTGCATGATATCAGGCCTAGAAGTAGTAAAGTATAAAAAATTCCAATCATGGATCTATACAAATTTTGATCAACCTTTGGTGAGTCATCCAATTTACTTAACTTGCATAATGTGATCATTGGAGTACCCATTGGCTTAAAATACATCATGTCAAAATCCCTTAGTATATCCTTAATGTATTTAGCTTATGAAATGAATATCCCTACATCAAGTTGATTAATCTGTAATCCTAATAAAAAAGATAGTTCTCCCAACATTGAAATTTTAAACTTAGTCTTCATAGCATCTATAAATTCTCCACTCATTTTATCATTATTAGATCCAAAAACTATGCCATCAACATATAAAACTATCAATTGATAATTACCTTTTGTATTAATGTATAAATTACTATCAACTACCCCCTTTTAAAATCTTGGCTCAAAAGATACTTATCTAACTTGTCATACCAAGCTCTAGGATCTTGTTTATGACCATATAGAGCCTTATTCAATTTACACACAAAATCTTGATTACTTGACATGAAGTATCCTTCAGGTAACTCAATGTATAATTCTTATTATAAGTTGCCATTCAAGAATGTATATTTCACATCCATTTTATATACCTTAAAAACTCTGAAACTTACATATGCCAACAAGAGTCTAATTGATTCTATTCTTTCCATAGGAGAAAAAGTATCATCAAAATCTATTCCTTTAACCTGAGCATATCTTTACACACCAATCTATCCTTGTTCCTTATGACTTCTCCTTTCTCATTCATCTTGTTTTTGAAAACCCACTTTGTACCTATCACATTTTTAGCTTTTGGCCTAGGAACTAAGTCTCATGTTTCTTTATTTTCTATATGATCAATTTATTCACCCATTTCATCATTCCAACTTTCATCTTTGCTAGCTACCATAAATGTTTTGGTTTCAATCATGGATAACAGAGATGAGTCTTATTGATTTTGATTAATCAACATTCTCCTTCTAATATACAACCTTGCATCAACATTTCCAATAATTTGAGAGATTACATGACATTTCTAAATTATTATAGATGGAGCTTTAGAGTCTCATATTTCTTCCTCTTCTTCATCTTCATCATCTATTTGAATGGATAATTCAACATTGTTTGTAATAGAATTATGAATCGAGTCACTTACTTACAACTTTGGCTTCTTGACTCTACTTATCTCATCTATTCTTACATTTTAACTTCAAATAATCTTTTTAAGTCTCTTTTTAAATCACCTATAGGTAGTACTAATATAAGAGTAACCTAAGAATATGCCCTCATCATATATTTAATCAAATTTTCTAGGATTCTCTTCATCTCTTTTGATGAAGCACCTGATCCCAAACACTTTGAAATGTTTTAAATTAGTTTCTCTATTATTCCATAACTCATAAGGAGTCTTGTCATCATTTACTTTAATTTTACACCTATTTAGGATGTAAACTAAAGTGTTGGCTACCTCTTCCCAATAGCCATCTGATAATTTTTCATCTTGAATCATGGTTCTACTCATCTCTATAATAGTCCTATTCTTCCTTTCAACAATACCATTTTATTATGGTGTTCTAAGAGAAAAATATTGTCTTCTTATTCCTTATTCTTCACAAAAATCATCAAAATTATGAGACCAAAACTCACCTCCTCTATCTGATCTCACAAACTTAATCCTTGAACCTTTATCATTTTCCACAAGATCTTTGAATGCCCTAAATCTTTAAAAAGCTTCTAATTTTTCTCTAAGAAAGAATTTCCAAGTCATCCTATTAAAATCATCAATGAGAAGCATGAAGTAGATATCACCTTGAATATTTTAGTTCTCATAGGTCCACATAGATCAGTGTGGATCAAATCTAATTGCTTGGTAGTGGAGAATTTCTTAGTTTTGTATCTTCTCTTAGTTTTATTCCCATAAAGACATGCCTTGAAAAGAGAATGAGGAATATTAGAAATCTTGGTCATATGCCTTACCAACCCCTTTGAACCGATATTTACCATATTATCAAAACTTATATGTCCAAGCCTTCTATGCCAAAGCCAAATTTATTCTAATTGACTCATGAAGTACTCCTCCTTCTTGGATTCATGGAATACATACATGTTATTATCTATTTTATAAACATTTGCAACTAATCTTCCAAATTTTTCTTTTCTTACTTCACATACATCATCATGAAAATTAAAAAAAATTCCTTGCTTACCCATTTGGCTCACACTTTAAATATTATGTTTTAAACATTCTACATATGAGACATTCTCAGTCCTAGTATAACCATTGTTCAAACTCATAGTACCTTTACTGACTATGTTAGCAAATTTGTTGTCACCAAATATAATTATACCTAGGTTGGTCTTCTTGAGAGAGATAAATTTGATCTTGTCTCCTATCATATAATTTGAGCATCTAATGTCTATGAACCATCTCTTATTCTCATCTTCTTGAGTATGCAAGGATTATTGAACAAATAATGACTCTTCTTTTGGTGAACTTCTTGGATTTTAATTCTTTTCTTCTTTAGACTTTGTCTCCTTAAACTATTTGATGGTGTCAATTACTTGTATATCTTTTTCCAAAATGATCTTTTGTGGCTTTTAGCTATATGACCTTATTGGTTAAAATTTTAGCATGTGAAATCCTTTTTTATTTTTGGAGAGAGAGCACAGTCCTTATATCTATGACCAAATTGATTGTAGGAGAAGTAATACCCATTGAAGATATTGTTCATATTTAACCTCATTTTTTCTTGATTATTACTAATCCATGAATTTTCATTCTTGACCCTTTTGGTGGAGATGAAATCCTTTTTTTTATTAGATAAGATAAAATTTGAGTAAGTCATGACTTTACTTTCCAATTGTTCTATCCTGTAATTGAGATATTTATTCACCATAACCTATATATTCTTGATTGTTGCCTCTAGATATTGCACTTGTGTCTTCACACCATCCATGCTTGTATTAACTTCTAATAAAGCACATACTTTGCAAGAAGTACTGGCTCTAATATCAATTGTTAGATGTATAATCACTGAGAGGGGGGTGAATTAGTGAGCCTAGATAATCTAAATTAAATTTCAATCCTTTCAATCTCTTAATAAATTACCATAATAATTTCATGAAGCATACATATCATTCATAACAAATAACAAGAGAGACAATGTAAGATCAAGCACATAACACATGACATATGTGGGAACCCTCTTGGGGTAGAAACCCTAATAAAACTTGTAATTGAAATATTTTCCTATAATAAAAAGAACCAAATTAGACCAGCTATAATTGATCAAGGAACTACAATCATTTATTTAGTGAGACTATAATCTCACAAGGTGTTACAACACCTATCTAGCTGAGTAACCACAACAATTAAACTTTTAACAAGTTTTACCTTGTAAGGAGGCTACAAACCCTAGATGTTGAGTAGACACAAAAAAACCTATGAATATAACATATACTAAACACTAATTTTCTACTAATCTGATGGAGATATAAAGTATATCATCTCTCTTCAACTCTACACACTCAACGCATCTAAATCCACCTTTTAGATCACTCTTCACTCCTGAATAACAAATATATCACCACATAAATAACATTACCAAATGGTCATACACACATTACTCAATTTTATCTACTCATCAACTCATATATTTGGCATTATCCCTCTCCTTCACTCCAAAACTCTCGCATGAATGTTCCTCTTTCACATCTAAAAACCATCTCCTTTGGTTTCACTATATATAGAGCATTCATGAATATGAACATATTTATTGGCTATTAAAGATGCCTTAACCCTTAAGTATTCTAACATATGAATAAATCAATAAATAACATCCTCAAAATGTTGGCCATAGCCTCTGTGGGTCATCTTTAATTAACTACACCTTTCAATTAGTCCCTTGTATCCCTTATAGGTCTCATGGAGACCGATTCACCCATTTAACACTTCATCAAGAAAAAAAAAGAACAAAGGACCACTTTCAAATGTATAGGTATAATCCACATGACCCATTTTACATTATTTATTGCTTATAGTAATCATTGCACTCTTTTGTGCAAGCTTAATCAAGTCAAATAATAGCCTTGTTCATAAGGACACCATGAATGAACACACAATCAACTTCTTAAGATTTTTTAATATTAAATATCAATTGTTCAATCTTATAAATACCACATAAATCATATAAAAGGATTCAAAAACAATTTTCAATATCTAATTCATCATAAGACATCCAAATAATAGCAAAATAAGCTTGAATAACCTTCTCAGGTTAGTTGCATAACATAGTCAACTTTAGAGCACAATATCTTTGGATGTACATACATTCAAACCTTCTAATCACATTTTATGGATGCACCATGGATTCCTCTTTAAATTTTATTTTTTACTTCATCTTCAAATTCATATTGAATAAAATGTTATAGCACAAACACTAAATATTGGTTTTCCTTCATTAATTTTCAAATGCTAATGGTCACAGTTAAACCTCAGACACTTTGTTATCATCTTGTGTCCTTAATAATTAAATTGGGCATGCATCATTTATCTTATTTTAATGATATCATACTTTCAATTATTAAACCTCTATCACTTTTACCTATTGACTTTAATATGTACCATTGATCTTGAATAGTATGAAAACCCACTCACTGTTGATCTTCTGAAGAAGTTTAGTCTTTACCTCTACTCAATATTAAACATCAAACACTTGTAATCATCTCATTAATTCCTGACACCATGTAAAAAAATGATCCATTGATATTATTTTAAGGATCTTGATCTTTACCTAGTTTAAGCATTGAATACTTTGACCCAGTTGACTTATTATGCACTATAGATCTAGATGTATGAACTCCAATGAGCCATTGGATCTCTATCTGGTCCTAATATTTATCATCATGAAAAAATAACTATGGGGACCATTTAAATATATTTGGAAGTATAAATTTTCATAGATATATCTCTTACCTTTCTCACTCACATGTTCTCAAATTTTCACCATAGAAACTAGGCAAAATACTGAACAAACCCATATGACCATTTCCTCCTGAAACATTCATGCATACAAGATATACCATCACCAAATTGATTAATTACCTATTTATTATACTTATAGAAATAATATATTTGATTTAAGATTCATTTTATTCCATTGATCTTTGATGTGATGAAATTTAGACCATTAGATCTTCTTTACAAATTTGGCTAAGTGTTAAAACTTAGTCCACTTTTATTTGAAGGACCAACTTTTCACCCACATATCTTTTGTTTTTATAAATTGCATGATCTAAAATTTGGAAAATATGATCTAATAACATATAATAATTAAAAAATATATCAATTTTATCTTCAAACCCTCACATGTGTGAGATATAACAACATGAAAATTCTTCCTCAAATTTATTTGTCAGAGAGCCAATTATGCTTAGATGAACATAATTAAGAACCAAATGAATTTCGCTCATACACACTAGCATTAAAATCATCCTTGACCTCTAATATGACCACTTATACATCCTAAAATCACCATAATCATCCCTAAACATATGTAACCATGCAAAAATTGAAGATCAACCAAGCCTCCTTCAAGCATACTAGGACAAAAATATTGCACACTTTGTCATTATCACTTAGAATATCAAGGCACTTCATCCACTCACCTGGACACCTTCATGAAATCACCATGACATCATTTCAAACTCTCCAAAACATTTCTTTATTTATCCTAATTCTAAATACATACATCCCTAATATCATTGATATAAAGTTTAAATACACTTCCAAGGTCACAAGTCATGGTTGAAGCACTTAATGACACTAGGATTTCACCAAAATTCAAAATTTTACATAATGTTTTTACACACACCACCTTAGCATGGTATAAATACATGGAGTTTGAACCATCTTTAGGGTATTGGTATCTAGACAATACTCAACAAAGGGGGGATGTTGAGGCCAAACACAATTTTAAATGATAACCCATTTTAATCTATGATTGCATTTATTTTCTTTATCATTTAGGATAAGGTTAAAATTGAAGGAGAATAAATACAATGATTTTCACGATGGATAAATGGCTCTCATGTATAGAAATGGAACATACAAGTGAAGGTGGACCTATCATAAAATTTTTAAATATCTATCATCTATAGAACATTAGTGCTCCCTAAGGACACCAATGCACTATTCCCCTATCTAGATCCATTTTTATTTTTTGGAGATATATCAAAACCATGTTTTATATCCCCAATAAACCAACACAGTCACACAACTTGCTTTTAAGTCTTAATCATAGTTATGTATTCTAATTTTTTACCTAATTTTTATTTTTCTTGGTACTTTCCCCTTTTAGCATTTTTCTAAATTTAACAAGTCGTGAATCAATTTGTGTCATTTAGTACTCATTTGTAGCATATTGATTTTACATAGTATTTTATCTTATTTAAGTAATTAATTTAATTATTTGAAAATATTTATAAAATATATATGCATTAGCATTCATAATTTCACCTTTGAACATTGATTTTTTAAATAAAAGATGAATCTTTGAGTTATTATGAGATTATCTCTTAGTCAATTATTTATTTCCCTAAGACTTATATTAGTTATTTTTGGGACCTTTATATTTTATTCTCCTTTTCTGGGGTCATTTATAATTAATTTATCCCTCCCTCTATGGCTATATAGTCCCATTTCCACCATTCATGATTTATTTTATTGTTTTTTTCCTTTCTTTCATTAAATTATTATGACCTAATATAGCCTTTAACTTTTGGATATCTATCCCTTTTGTCTCTTTATCTTTCTTTTAGTCTTCTAAACCTAAACTAACATATACCATTGTAACTCTTTAAATTTCCTTCATTTTGACCATATTTTTTGAGAGTTCATAATAAATCCATTTTTAAACTAATTTATATATACACATGTATTTTATATTTTTAAACTTGTATCATTAGGGTCATCATATGTATTTTATTTGCCTTCCATGATTAATAATAACGTGTTTTCATGCATTATATTTTAACTCAAAGGTAATTTGAGTATTTTTATTTCATTATTTTTCATTTGTTTATCATCATTTATTTATAACTCTTTATTTTATATGTTTTTTAATATGTTATTTCCAAAATCACCATCCTACATTTCAAAACTAGGAAACATGATGATATTTGGGTGGGTTTTATGTATACATTTGGTTTTTCCACTTATTATTTATTTATATTGTAGGATTTATTCATGCATAAATTCCCTAAATGCATGTATTATGGAGTTCACAAGAATTTGGGTGGGACAACTCATGGTAGATAATGGCTTCTTCCTTACATCTTGGTTTCACCTAGAAATATCTCATAAAGTGCCACTTGAGTGAATGGATGATAGATGTGTTGAAAATTCAATCCAATATAGATATCATTATCTCTATAGGCTTTCTTTACTTACTTTTGTGGATATATATGTATATGTGTTTATATGTTATATTGGTATGTTGTTTTCTTCCATAATTTAGTTAGTAAATGCTTGTTATTATATATTATCTTTGAAATATTTATTTCCTTTATTTTCACCTCTTGGTTACAACTTTATTTTAGTTACCTATTGGTTATCACATAATGGAATTTCTCTCTTTATCTTACGTCTTTTACATCTCAGATCTAGGTGATTTGTTTTGTGTTAGTACATTACATATACTTCCTAATTATATCATTGATATCCTTATTAAAAATAGGTTTTTATTACAACCTTGCTTCACTTTTTAGTGTAACATATTATATTTATGTTGGATATATTATGTTCTTCTCCATTTTCATATATTATAGGATACACACACACACACACACACACACACACACACACACACATCTATATACATATACATATATATACATACATACATACATACATACATCTATATACATATACATATACATACATACATATATGTGTGTGTATGTATATATATGTATATGTAAATAGACATACCACCAATGTGATCATGCCCATAATTGTTTACTTAAGAAAGTATTGCCATAAAATCATATATTCAAATGTCATATAAAACATGTATATCATGTGCCTTTCTCTACCTCACTCAAATAAATACCATGATAAACACCTGTGTAAAACCTAAATGTGATAACAATTTAACATAGGTATATAAGGATGATATGTATCCATTGAAAAAGATAAAGGAAAAAATATTGTAATTATTTATTTAATAATATCTATTCATTTTATAATTTTATATAATAAGTAGATGAAATGTTAAGATATCCAATGGATGCTCATAATAAGTAATAATAAAATAAAATCATGTAAAATACAATCATTTTATATCTTATAATGTTTCTTAAATCTGAATTTGTTTATTTGTAAGGTGTGAAAGGTTCTTAATTGTTGCCTCATTGTAAATATGAGAGATCATGAATATAATAAAATGAGTATGGGTATCATAATATTCCCCTAAAAATGCATAAGGGTAATCACATGCATCTTAAGATGCCCCAAATGTTGAAATAAGAAAAAGGGTGGATAGAGAAAAGTGCCCCAATATGTGTGGTAACAAAATGATGGGCATCACAAAATGGCCCATTATGTGGGATGTAGTGGGATGGGAATTAACGTCAAGATTGATATTCCTAATAATGATTCTATATGTTGTGTATATTTTTAATACATCAAGGAATTTGGAATTTAGGGAAATCTCAAGATGTTTTGGAGTTAAAAATAAATTTTGTTGTATGGTATTGGTTAGGTTGATAAAATCTAGTATAACATAACTAAAATGAATTATTTTGAATAGGTAGATAGATTTTTATGTATCAAAACATGAATGAATTATATGACATATTTTAGTGAAAATGGACTAAAATGAACTGTATCAGCCAAGTCGATACATTTTTCTTGAAATAAAGGGAAAATGATTGATACATTTATAATTATGAACTATAAGAAGTAATATGGCATTGAAAATTATAGGGACATGCCAAATACTATTATAAATATCAAGGGATGTTAATAAAACTACTTTAACACTATCTAAATTTTGGTCAGTATGATTGGATA
>JARHVA010008412.1:310000-494912 GCA_037957365.1 Torreya grandis
TTGATGGCCCATCCATAACCATGACACTTGGAATTGATTGACATGAAAAGACAAATGAATTAAACAAATATATTAGACAAAAATTATGGAAATATAATAATAAAAAATTATTTAGTATACTAAATTAGTCCCAACTAAATAATAATATGAAATTCCCTTCAAAATTTCACAAGGCTCTTTACAAGTTTTTTTTTTTGAGGAGTTGTCGAATATAGTAACACTACTTAACAAAGTAATTGGACACTCAACCACAAATTTATTTCATGAATGGATGTGAATGTTATAGTTTGGGAAAAACATTTATTTATTTGGGATGAATAATTAGTGAAAATATTCATGAATAGATTCTGATCTTCAAATCCATACATAAATTCTAGATGACTTCATATCTGATGTATTCCATTACATTTCTAAAAAAGTGGTAAAACCTAATTGTAGAATGAGAATAAATTCTTAGGAATATGGTATATGATATTTTCCCTCAACTCACTCATGTAAAATTTAAGAAAAATTTTAGGATGGTGAATTATACATTCACTATGTTGGTAGTGACGACCTTAAAAGGAAATACCTCTATATGGATCTCAATTTTAGTTATTAACTTGATTAAAAAAATATGGTAGTTTTTTCATTCAATTCATGAAGTTTACATATACCAAAGTTGGTATATTTTAATGGATTCCTTATAGGACTCCAAGGTATTTTAATGATAAAATGGTGTTTATTTAACTTTGTATACAATTTGGTGAAATTAATAATAAATACAATGAGAAATATGTTGGTGGAATTTAGTTCCCCATTGGACTAAACTAATCCATCTTAAAAATTACATGTGATGCACTTAATACTAAAAGGTTTGTTTTTTACAATAAAAAAAATTATGAAACAAAATCAAACTTGGTCTAGGTTACTTGCATGAACCTAAAATTTAAGATTATTTGGAAGAATTAAAATGATTTTAAAGTTAGGAAAAGAGTCTAAATGAAAATGAACATGAACCATATGAAATAATTTAGACTAGAATGGTTTGCTAAATGGATTTTTGATAATGGAGATGAATTTTTGGATCCATTATTCATTGATAAAATTTGTTTCTTGCCTTTGCCTTTAATTGACTAGTCCATGAAAGAACTGATAGATTTGGTAAATCATACATAGTATATTTTATAAAGATATAAAATATAGTTTGATAAAAAATTTATTGAGTTCACTATTTTGGGAAATTCAAAGAGAGCATATTTTCTAAGAATCATTAGTAAACATCCTCAACATCATTAACACAACCATCTGACACCAAGATATATCTCATCATTACATAATATAATCTCAATAAGTCGTGAGGTGAAAATGAGGATCTTAATAAGAATAAACTTCCCAATAGTTTTGGATATGATTATTCATCAAGGAATAATATGCTTTTTATAATATTTTTTTATCTTACACCCAAACAAGGGAAATGTATTTTTCACAAGACTTTGATTCTTGTATTTTTATTGATAACATTACTAAAAAAATAGATTCATATCAAGACCTAGCACAAGTTCCCATTTTTCCCACAACTATCACCACATGTTTACTATATCCAACTACTCACATTCCCTCCCCTCCTCACATTTCATATCCACCTCTACCTCTATATACTTTTCCACCCCTAAGAAACATACCCATCTATTAAATCATATTTTTTCTCTCAAGACATAAATGGTTATTTCTCCTAACATTAAAATATTCACTTGAGTTTAAGATTTGGTTTAAAAAAATAAAACCACTATTAAATTTTATACACCTAATTTTGATATAATTTCCAATATCTTACAAGTCCCTACACTAAAGAATGTTAAATCTACTTCATGGATAATTTTAAATCCTTTAGGTGCATAGTTTGTAGAGATTTCTCAACCTCTATTTGAGAAGAATGAGGAAGAAATGACTCTAGTTTATTATAAATTGAGTAGAATATCTATTGGATACTCAATTCATGAGTGTGATATTCATAATTTTCAAAAGTACATAAAAAGATTGATAAAGATGATATATGTTAGGAAATACAGAAAGGAACAACTAAAAGAGACAATATAAATGATTTTCATGTAGATAAAAATATTTTAAAGTCCAAATGACACTCCCTTTGCATCAATCCTATATTATAATCTAGTGCATGATGTTGATAAATAGGTTATTTTCAAAATTTGTAAATATATCAGCCATGGAAAGGGATGTAAACATGGATTTATCAACACATAATGATGGCCTAAATTTTATTTATGAGATAATAAAGGATATGGTATATTGATCCTTGAAAAATAGAAAATAGTCTCATAAATAAAGATAGTGAAGAAAGATTTTAGGATTTATAAACATGATTATATATATGAAAGATAAGGCCCATGAAAATGGTAAGGTAATTATATTTAAGGGTATTTTTATAAAATATAAAGAAAACCATTCATAATTATGGTCACATTACATTGAATTTAAAATGGATGACTTAGAGCATGCATTAGAATTCATGCACATGAAAAATAAAACCTATGATGATATGAAAGATGAAATCTTTGTAGACATTTAGGCTATCAATTTTGACCTAAAAAAGGAATATGAAGCAAACCATAGACAATGTTAAGAGATAAAATAACAATGCCAATATAAAATTTTCAACTTAGTTACAGATAGTTATATAATTCAAGTTTAATTTGGTTATATATAATTTAGTGTAGAGCTTAGTATTGTGTGAGATTAGTTGGTATATGCATTTATAAAATTTTATAAGTATGTGTGTTTATTAAATTCATAGTACATAATACATAGATATTTCCTACTCTAACTCTTTTTATTTATATATAATCAAAATAGATTTTACACTTACTCATATATCTTTACATTATTCCTATTTACTCTCTACTATAATATCACTCTTTTCTATGAGATCAAATTTATTTTTATGCTTTATATGATTTTTTTCTATCTTATCTCACTTTGTTTAGATATAGCTTACCATATTACAATATTATATTATAAATACCAACTAAATACATTTTACAATTTGATGGCCATGTCTTTGTAAGGCATGCATTTTATTCATATAGATTATTGTGTGTTTTTGTAGGTGACCAAACCATATTACATTTCCTAGGTTGGTAGAAGCCTCTATATTGTTGGCTTGGATATATATTTTGATGCTACAATAGAGATATAATGCATATGGTGATGTTTTGTAAAACATATATACTATTGAATAATCATGCCAAAAATTTTCATATCTTATAACTTTGTCTCATTTTTGAGATAATGCTTGAAGTATCTTGACATGTATCATCAAAATAATTCAACTATAACAATGTCAAAAATACTAACAAAATTATGTTTCCTAAGTGTATTGACCCTCCTTGGGTAAATAATTCTCATATTTATCTACCATATCTTTGGTTAACATTTCCCAGTTTAATAATATGACTTTAGCATTTCATATCTTATCATCTTATTTTGTTTGGGGAAACTATGTTTTAGTTTCTAAACAATAAAGGGGATGGAATAAGGAGTAAGATACAGTCAAGTGTAGTAAAACATATATTTATACCAATTTGACCAAATTAGTTACATGGGAAAAGAAATGGCTTATCTAGGCAAAATAATCATCTATAGGTTTTAGAACAGTCTAATAATAGTTAGGAATAAGGATTGATTTCCAAATCTATAACTCAAATTTATTCTATAAAAGATCACCAAGTTTGGATAGGAGCACCCATGACTATTGTCTAGATAAGATCACCTATTACTATTATCTGGACAAGAGTACTCATCACTATTATTTAATTCTAGTGTTGTTTATTTTGATTTATGATTTCAAATTTTGGTGTAGTCTAATTTTGGGATCCTATAAGTGTCCTTGTTTCTTTGTGATCACCTATCCATACCACTATATGACCTATTTTATTCTCAAACCCTAGGTATACCTACACAAAAAACATCAAACACATCAAAAGCTAAAAGGGAAAAAATGGGTTAGGGGAAGTATGATTACATGGTCTTGAACCCCTACTATCTTGATCACTACTTACATTAACCCTCAAGCTAGGGTCTCATATCAAATGTAGTTCACCTTTAGGGAACATACATAATCAATGCACATGGTAGATGTAAGAATGAAATTTCACCTAGGCCCTTCCTTGATCAAGCATGAAAATGTATGTGTGATGTAGAATTTGAAGCTATACTATTGATTGATTTTAATTATTTAGTGTTCCAAAGTAGTAATTTCTAGATATAAAATTCCTTATGAAGTCCTTTATATAGGAGACTCTTTATTTTGAATTTGTGAACTTTATTCATGCTAGTCAACATTAAAAAGATAAATAAAACTTAAGGGAGGGACTAAGATGGGTTTAGGACCCATTAAATAAAGAAAAACAATTGCTAGAAAACAACACTAGGGAGGAAAAGAGCATTAGGTGCTATATTCCACCAAAATTATGTTGTCTAAGAATCAAAAAAATAGGCTAGGATTGACACAAGCCAAGTCTAGGGGTCTTTATGGGTATAGATCAATTGACTGAGATAACAAAAAGGTAAAAAAAGTGAGAAATAAGACCAAGACAAGAAAAATAAAGTCATGGCTAGTGTGAACAAGGCTCATATTCTCTATTCAGATTCTCCTATGAAGAGGACTATGAAAATACATGATATGTGTGGTTGCTTGACCAATTTAGGGTGTATACATTCTCCCCCACTTTATTCTAGTGATGCAATGAAATGAAATACTAGATTAAAGGAAAGAAGAATAAAATGTGTGCCTAAACCTACCTACATGGAGGTGAATGTGTTGTAAGGGTACAACTCACTTCCTAACTAGGGAAGTAGATGGAGAGCTAAAAAGTTCCTAGAGAGAGAATGAATCCATGGAGTGGATGCCCTTGTACTGACTCTAAATGTGGAATCCATGTATCATGGAGAATGAGGGTAATGATTGCCCCCTATGCTAAATCTAATTGAATATTAGGAATGCTCAGAGGATGAAAACCAATGTCTATCCTATGTCTCACATAAACTCATGTAATATAGATGTATGTATAAAATATGTATGATGTGAAGAGCAAAATATATCATAGCCCCACTCTAAATATCTAAAATATAATTAGGAAGTTATTAAAGGCCTAAAACCAATGTCTATCCTCTATCCCACACAAACTCATGTAGTCTAGATCTAAGTAATATAATGGACCAACCACTACAGATGGCCATGTGATCTAACTTGGTGACAACCTAGGTATAGTTGGGTGTGATATAAAAATATGGTCAATGTGTAAGAAGAGAATGGCATGTCTTACCATTCCATCTGCATAATCTTATGTGATGAATAACATGAACATCTATGCCATGCCCATAAATATATTATATGAGTGATGCATCTACACAATCTGGTAATTTGTATAACCACATGTGATATGATATATCTTGCCATGCTTCATGTGAAAAAATAGAGACCAAAACACTATGCTCTACACTATGCCTATAGTCTACTATATGATTTTATAACTATGTTATGTTGTATAAAACTATATGTGTGAGACATGTATCATGTACATGCCCCCAAATCTAGTATTTGAGTTTGTATCTATATCAAAATCACTATGAATCCATATAATCTTAACCACTATTTTTGAATAGTCTATGTGTCTATATCAAAATCACTATGAATCCATATAATTTGAACCACTATATCTAAATAGTTTGTGTATCTGTACACTGAAGGTATATCCCTCTAAATATCCTGAGTAATACAGAGTGACCCACATAATTTGAGTCATTGTATATCTCAACCAATCTAAGCTAAATCTGATAATCTAAATGCTATATGTGTAAGAACCATGGTGTATCCACTTATCAGAGTGGATGGATATGTTGGGTAAGTATAAAAATAAGAATAGTATGAATGATTCCCCCTTTTGGGGAGAGGGACAAAATTTGTGATAGAGAAGGTCGAGCCAAAAGTGATGACTAGTGGAATAGTAATAGAAATAAGGTTAATATATTTTGAATAGATTGAATTTTTTTTTGATTGATTAGATTGTGTTGTTGAGAGTGGAACACATTTTGATTGGTGATGACCAAGGCATGTGTCTAGGTATAAGAGAAATATAGAAATGTTTATGCCATAGTAGGTAGATAAGGTAGTAATAGAGAAAAGATTGAGTGATGTCAAAGGTATCATTGTCATGACTCTATGGAAGGAAATGGTTTAAAAAATGGAGTTACAGGGTTCGAGTTATGGGCAAAATAGTATTTCATTTTGAAAAAAAAAAAAGCTAGTTAACATAAGAAATTGGATTGATTCTTGATTCATTTGTGTATTGACTGGGTTGATATTTTAAGCTTTGGAGCAAGAAAAATGTTGAGGAGATGAACACTTGTCACAACCTAGTTTGAGTGTCTAGTGGCCCAAGTTCAGGCTGGTAGAGATGTAGCCTTGGGAAGCAACTCAAACACTTGGTTTTTGTCATCTTTTAGGCCTATTTTGGTGTTTTTTGAGGGCTTAAATGTAGCTTAGGAAGTTTTTTCTATTTCCAACACTCTTGTCTTGTAGTCTAGCACTCATGTCTAGGGCTTCAATGTTCCTATCCTTTTGGGGTGCTCCTATCAAGTGTTATGTCCTTACTAAAATGTTATTGTCCAAGAGGCAAAAATTTTATATGGTGTTGCTTTGTTGTTTACTATTGTTCTATTTTAGCTTTAAACTCAGTATTATTTATTGATAAATGTGTTATTTTTGGTGATGTAGGGTGGGGTGCAAATGAGAGAGTTCTATAGGGGTTGGGTGATGGAGACATTAACGTTTCTACCACTAATTACTGATGAGAGAATTTTTATGGATAGGGTAGGGCTGGGTCATGTGTGTGACCTAGGTACAATGTAGTGGGACTAATATCTGATGACCACCTTATGCGAGAGATGGAATGTAGATACATATGATTTTTAGATTCCTATAGGGGTGATGACTTTGATTTTAGAAGATGTGTAATGTATATTACATTTATTAGTTAGTGGGCAGTGAGTGATGTTACATGATGACATGGGTTCCAATGTGATTGATCATGCATATTTTTACTTTATTAGTATTCCCTTAGGTATACATTAGAGAGGCAGTGATAGTGATGTGCTACTGTCAATCATTATGTAGTCTAATGTTCCATGCTTGTGAAAGTGGTTGGCTATTTTTTTGGCATCTTTTATTACTATGGATGAGAGCAGAGTATTTATTACATACAAGATGCATATGATTGTGCATAATGTGAAAGTATATGGCACTTTATTCTCATGGGGGAGGACTAAGCTAACCCACCTATATAGGAACCTATACAAGTTCATTCAATGATGGGGTGAGCATGGAAACCTTATTACATTTTTGGTTTTATGAGCACATAGTATCTATATGGCCAATTATATTATGGAAGGTAGAGTGGGCACCTCTATAGCCATTCAGGGAGTAGTGGATGAGCATAGTGGCTATTTGAACCCATGGGATGGACCATTATAGGTGGCTTTTAGATAGATTAGTGGCTGGTGACATCATATGGAGGCCTTATAAAGGATTTCTTGGGTGGGTAGAGGATGTAGTATAATTATGATACATAAGGGTCATCTATTAGATACATGACCATTGGCATGGACTATATGAGTGCTTTTAGTATAAGCATATTACTAGATAGTTTTGGGTACCATAGGATGTGCCCCCAATAACATGGGTGTGGGTGAGGAGTACATGAGCATCTACAAGGGTAAGATCTCATGCGAGGCCTAATGAGGTTGAGTTTGAACCATTACCTTTGGAAGTAAGGGATGTATTTATATATATTATATATTTGGATGATGTTGGATGTATAGATGTGTATATCGCATGGTGGGTAAGGCATCAGTGGGATGTGTTTTACCCTATTGAGGTAGGGGATGCTTTAGAGTATGAGGATCTTAAGCTAATCTAAATGATGGGAGGTAAGTAATGATTACATTTTAACTATGTATAAATTTGTGATTTAGTTTGATTTCAAGGTATATATCTAATATAGTGTCATACTTTATGTGTAGGTGAAGTGGGAGGTGCTCAAGATGGAGAATAAGATAGGGTAGGAAATGGAGATGATGATTACTGGGAGATAGTAATTGAGTTAACACTCTAAGAACTCATATAGTATGTAACTAATGATGCTATAGAGGAGGGATTAATAGAGTGAGTGATGGTCATGAACAATATCCATGCCCATCTATTTAATAGGGCTACTATAGCGATAACTACATATGTTAGGGTAGTAAGAGAGAGCGATGAGATGAGAACTAAGTTGGATAGGCATGGGATGACCCCACCTAATTTTGGATCTATTATTTTGAGGATCATGGATGAGTATACAGATCTTTAGATATGATATGTGTATTTGCATTAGGAACATGGTTAGCTACTAGAGTGAGAGATTCACTACAAAAATCATGAAGCAACTTGAGGAAGTGCGGGGCCATCAAGTACTAGGGTAGATTATGGGACTAGCATTGGTGGAGAGAGTGAGACTAACAGTGAGGGCTTGACACCCTTTCATTATTATTTTTACTTGATATTGGTGTATATATATTGAAAACTCATTATATATATGGATACTTATTTTATTTTGAGTTATTCATATTATGTTATAGAATTTGGAGTATATTGGTATTTTTGTTGTAAATGTTTGATTAGAAATAGTTGATTTGGCATTGATGTTGAGGTTCCATATGTTTGATAAAATGGTATTTGGGATGTGATTTTATTATTGTTGATAGGTTCAAGTGTGATGCAAGTTTTGATTTTGAATCATTTGTGACTAAAAAATTTTGTTGTTTTGTAATTGGTAAATTGATTTGATAAAGTAAATTGGTTTAAGATTGGTAAAATAGAATATTGGTAAGATCAATATTTGGATAATTTATTTTGGCTAAGTATGGTTATTTGGAATTAAAAATATTATTTGTTAGTAGAAGGGGATGTAAGATATCACTCTGTGCATATCACCCCCATGGATGTTGTATCACTATATAAACCCTGATGGCCAACTAAACAAGTGGCCATATTACTAATGTTATGTAGGAACATGCCATGTATCTAATGATATTTATGGTGCACTAATTATAGATATACATTGAGACTTTTTAAGATGAAACCTCAATAGATGCATAACTAAAATTATGTGCTATGAAAGAGGCTCATCTATCCATAAATTTAGTGGATTTATACATGAAATAACACCTTGTGGCCTCTACTATGATGCATATGATTGAGAAATATATCGAGATGGAATTGTAACCTATGATGGGGGCTCATCTAATCTAACTTGTATTGGGTTTCTATATGAAATAAGTCCTTGAAAACTTAGTTGTAGTGAATATCTATTTGGAGTAGTACTCTATCATGTGGGTTCATATAATCTTTTACATAGTGGATTTCTATGTGAGATAGGACCCTAAAAACTCTATTACAATGCTTGTGATTATGTTGGATATGTATATGAAACTACACTATGTACTCCATGGACTAAACTTATATATGTAGGTTCCTCTCATTATACTAGTATCTAAACCCTTTAAGTAGGTGGGATAGGAGATCTCTTATAAGGCTCTATCCTAGAAACTACATTACTCTCATGATGAGTAACCAATGATTCTTGTGAAGTAATATCCTAGGATGACTTAGTAGTCGAGTAATGAGGTCCATAGATCCATGATGGAGGAGATATCAATTCCCCTAGTGTGAATTCTATGATACAATATCAACACATCTATTAATACAATCCCTAAGTCCATAACAATCATTGTCTCTATGTCCATAAATATGATGATAGTTACAAAAGGGGCAATGTGGCTATCTATATAAGAGATGTGGATCTTGATGATGAGTAGAAGGAAATGTGATTAAACTCCTATTGATTAGTGTTGATAATATGACATATGCGTTATCCCACTCTAAATCAAATTGTAGTGGTTCTCTATTACTATTCTCTATATTGCATATTATAGGTGGTGCTCTGGAAACTAGTTCTATATTCTTAACTAGTTGTTTTTTTTTATGTGGTCTCACATATTATTTGGTACATGGTGTATGTTGTGTGTTAGGATATGTAGATGGAGGTAATGTTGTGAAATCCAAAGTAAGCCCATCAACTAAATCTAACTCAATAAATCCCAATTTCTTCTCTAAGGCTATAATTGTATAACATAAGTGCCTAAAAGAGGACTCTATCTGATATAATATATTCTCTAGGAGGGATTGGTAAATCCTCTTAATAAATATATGTTATACCTCTAAATTTATTATTTTATAGATCAAGTGTAACATGCAAGTCTTAAATCATAAGATATAATCACTAAATGGCTTTGAAGGATTCTGATGTAATGCATCAAGTTTCTCATATGTAACATGAGGGCCCATGTTTGTTATGTAATATATGATAAATTCATCCTATAAGTCATCATATTTATACAAGAAACCAACAATAAATAGATGAAATAACCAATTTTGTATATTACGCACTAATGTCTGCTAGAATAACTTAGGTAGAATCAAAGGACATGCATGAGATGTCAAAGCCTTTTGAAAGGCTTTGAGGTGTAAAAATGGATTTATAGTTCTATCAAATTGAGATAATGATGGTATCTGTAAGCGATTAGGTAATGAAGCTTTGACAAATGTCTTTAGAATAGGGTTATCATACAAGTCATTGACATCCACCCAAGACTTATAAGCCTTGTTTTCCAAATTATGGAGATGTACTTGCTGTTGTAATTCACCAATTGCATGCCTCAAAGAAATAATATCTTGGGATGGTATATTAGTATCTTGAAGTGGTTTATTTAAACATTTAATTTGATCATTTATTCTATCCATGGGAATGCTACATTTATCAATTAGATCATAATGAGGGGGTGTGCTCACTTAAACCTTTAGAGGAATGGTAATTTGGACATTAGTAGAGGGATGTGGACTACCATTCTCTTTGGGTGGAGAGTGAGAAATGGTTTATAATGTAATTGGGGGTGGCTTGGGAGATTCATTGGTATATTTAGTATATAGTGAATCACATTATAATTTAATAGAAGATGTGATGTTAGCATTGACATGTGCATCATTTGAAATAGAATTATACATAGAAGTAGAAGTAACATTTTGTAATGAATTATGTTTGATAGAAGGAATGAGATAAGATTTATAAGCATGAGATGCATTTTTTTCTTCACTATATGCATAATAGTCATCATTATTCCATGCATTATCACAATCAGAATTTTATTCATTTGAAAAAGGAGATGTCTAATTATCACTTTCATATTCACTCTAATTGTCATATTTATTTGCATGCTATCATACTCATTATCACTTCCATTATTAATATGGAGAGGGGTTAAAAAATATTTTAATTCTTTTCTAATATATAATAAATTGTCATGTGAAATTAGAATACTATGTGTATCTATGTTATCCTTGAATGGAGTGCCTAGATTAGTTTAATTTGAAATATAAGAAGTAAGAGTAAGAAAGTGATCATTTAGACATTATTTTGTCATTATTTGAGATGACAAAGTAGATTTAAGAAAATGAGATTGATCATTTGAACTATGCATTATAAATTTGATTTTATTTCATTTATATTGTTGTAATTTGAACATAGAAGTAGAAAACGAGAGGGAGAAACTAGGTTCAAATGCAATCAAATTATCACCAATGAGAGGTTCACTTATAATTTCATAACTAATTTGTAAATTTGATGTATTTTTCATAGGATAATGAGGTGAAAAGTAACTTTCCCATTTATCAAAATTATTTTCTTTGGAAGAGGGAAGAAAAGAAATAGGTTTGAGAGAAGAAGACGCATCTACTTTTTCTTCACTATCAATTTCATATGAGTCATCATATTCCTCATTAAAACAATAGTAATTGTCTTCATTGTAAATGAAATCATTTTTGGATAATGTTCAATTTTGTAAATTTATCCATTCATTGTCATAATTATGAGAAAAATTTAGAAATTTATCTATAGGATGAGAGGAAAGAAGTGTCTTACTAGCTATTTTATTGATTTCACCAAAGAGAGTATGTAAAATTACTATTAATAAATAAATTAAATAATGAATACTAACATATGTATTTTTAAAATATTTTTGAGACTCTAAATAATTTGTAAAAATTTCAAAAAAATTATCTAAAAATTGTGAGGAAGGCTTGAGGTGTGAGGAACTAGTTTGGAAATCTAAGGTTTTGGGTTGGAGTTTTAGAAATTTGAAATTATTTTAATTATTTGAATTATAAAATAAATTGGAATAAAACAAATGTACAAAAATTTATAAAAAAATCAAAATTTTGAAATTGAATTTTTGCACAAAAAAGTGAAGGAAAACCTTAGGGGTACCTAAAGTTTTGATATTTGTTTGAAGTAATTTAGGTTCACCAAATGTTCTATTATGTTTGTGGGAATTGAGGTTTAGTTTATAAATAATAAATGGGTTGGATTAAGTGCTAAGATACATTCAAGTGAAGTAAAATAGATATTTATACCAATTTGACCAAATTAGTTACATGGAAAAAGAAATGATTTATATGGATAAAATAGTCATATGTAGGTTCTAGAATAGTCCAAAAATAGTCAAGAATAGTCAGGAATAAGGATTCATTTCCATATATATACATCAAATTTGTTCTAGATACGAGTGCCCATCACTATTGTCTAGACAAGATCACCTATCACTATTGTTTGGATAGGAGCATTCATCACTATTGTTTGATTATAACACTATTATCCATTTTGATTCTGACTCCAATATGGTTTAATTTTTTGGTCTTTTAGGTGTCCTTATTTACTTGTGATCTCCTTTCTATACTATTGTATGACCTATTCTCTTCTCAAACCCTAGGTCTACCTACACACACAAAACAACAAACACATCAAAAGACAAAAGGGAAAAACTAGGTTAGGGGAAGTATGATTACATGATCTAGAACCCCTATTGTCTTAATCACTACCTACATTAACCTTCAATCTAGGGTCTCATGTCAAATGTAGTTCTCCCTTAAGGAATGTGCATAACAAACATGGATAGTAGATGTAAGAATGAACTTTCACCTAATACCTTCCTTGATCAAGCATGAAAATATATGTGTGATGCATAATTTTGAGATATAATATTGACTAATTTTAATTACTTAGTGTGCCAAAGTAGTAAGTGCTAGATATAAAATGCCTTACAAAGTCCTTTATAGAAGACACTCTTTATTTTGAATTTGGGAGCTTTATTCAAACTAGATGCCATTAAAAAGATAAATAAAACTTAAGGGAGGGGCTAAGAAGGGTTTAAGACCTATTAATCAAGGAAAATGACCATAAAATAATAGCACCAAGGAGGATAGGAGCATTGGGCACTATAATCCACCAGAATTCTATTGTCCATGACTTAAAACATAGGCTAGGACTGACATAGGGCACGTTTGAGGGTCTTTAGGGGTATATATAAGTTGATTTAGATAACAGAAAGGTGAGAAATGTGAGAAACAAGACAAAGACATGGTTAGTGTGAACAAGGCTCGTATTCTCCAGTCAAATTTTCCTATGAAGATGACTATGAAAAGACATGATATACGTGGTTGCTTGACCAATTTAGGATGTATACACTTATACTCCAATGTATTATTTTACTTAACCACCTTAACCACATCCCTTAGAGATAGTGAACTCTCTAGTGTTCATTAGTATGTTTCATGCACTTCTATCTAAATTTCCATATTCTCTATTTAAGTATTCAACATTGGTTTATAATCCTCCATTTATACAAAGATAAGTACTCATTGAGTCTATTTTTACTTTTATTCATTTAAAATATTAATCCATTTCTCTCGCTCTTCTTTGGAAGGAATTTTATTAATGTCAAAGTGTTTTATCAAATCTAAAAAACAATTAGATTAATTACTTAAATGAGATAATTTTTAATGTAAAATCAGAATGTTAAAGATATGAAATAAATGGAATGAACTGATTTTTAACTCAATATATTTGTAAATATGTTAAGAGAGTAAATGAAAAATAAGTAAAACTTAACTAAATATTTGACAATGTAGGACTGAGCCAAAAACTATAAAATGATTGTGTTTTTTGGCTGAGTGTGAATTAGTAAAAGGGACTCGGTTATTCTCTAGACAAGGCCACTAGAATTAGATAGGGGAGTGGAGTGTTTTTGTCTTTAGGATACACAAGTGTCCTTTAGGGTTTTTGTTACATATTGATTTATTCACTAAATATGATTTCCTTATTACACATATATTATGGGGTTAATGTTGTTTAACTACTACTGTAGAAAATTATTTTCATTATGTTTATGTATGGACAAATATTTAATGATTATTTTATGTGACTCATTACTTGATTATTTAGTTGTATATGAGTTGTATATTCATATAGATTATGATTATTTAGTATATTTTTATTTAATGGCATTTTTACTAAATATTATGATTATAGACTATCATTTGCATTTATGAGGTGGATGCAAGAGAAATTCTACGCTCTAATTAGATATGAAGGGAGATAATCATTAAGAAGGATGATGAAGATGGAATTGTTAAAGGTATTGAGATTCTATAAGAAACTCTACACACACCATGTAGAACTAAAATATGCATGATTGATTTAATATTCATTTTGTTGATTTATTTATTCTTGGATTTGTCGATATGGTTTAGATCAGTGTTTTGATGTTAATCAATTTTATTTTCAGTTACGATTGTTTGATATGATCATAATTTTGCTAACATTTTGGAATATTTCAGATGTATATTTGTATTCAAATAATTATACTCTAAATATTTATTTGCATAACCTTTTAGGCAGTTACCTATAAGCATTTAAAAAAATAATAATTAGGACACACACATAAACATGACTTGGAAACAAATTACATGTTTAAACTTATAGAAAACTAATTTTACTAAACTATGTTTAACTTAGACCTAAGGGGTACCTAGGGAAACTTAAGTTTTAAATACCTAATGGAATTACCTAAGTATGTGGCATTAATTATTTAAATGTTTTGTTAATATTTAGCTTGATGTTTGAATGTTAATGGATATGCATTCAAACTATTATTAGAACATAGTTATTATATTAATTGAGTTATTCTGTCAACCCTAATTCTAGAAGAATCATTTGGATTTGTGGATTGGTCATTTGAACCATGAAAACTATGATGGTGATGGTTTGAATGTGAGTTATAATAAATATTGGAGAAGTCTATTAGTTTTATGGACAAGCTAGGAGACATGGAAAGCATGCCAAGAATTTATAACTTTATGGTGACTCTTTCTTGTAGTGATGGAGAATGGGTCACCATCATTTTAAGGGTTTTAAAATTCATGTAACGGACTATACAAATAATAAAGGAGGTTGTATTTTTGGGATTGGGGGTTAGCCATGGTAGATAAAGGAGAATAGGAAGAAAGAAACATTTTGGAATACAAAGGAGAAAGATTACTTCAAGCATTAATAGGTAGGCTTTATCCTTTGAATTATCCCTAAGATTTTGTATTTAGATTATGTTCATTCAATAAAATAAATGTGTTTTTGGTTTATAAGATAATAAGGGGTTATTTTATTTAAAACCCCATAAATGGATCTAAGATTTGATCTTGTGGGATTAGGAATCCCCCCATAGAATTGAATCAATTATTTGATTTTTATATACATTAAATATGAAATATTAGGGTTTGATGTTGAAAAAAACCATGTGTTGTATTTTTTATATGGTTGTATGTCTATCTATGAGGTTTTTGGCATGACTGAGTGTTACTTTACTAGTTTTTTAATATGGAAATGTGTTTGTTTTATGGCATATTCACATAGTTGTGTATGATATTATATAAGATAAATTATATGTATGTTATATAGTGCTAGTTTCAAAATGTTTAAGTGATTTAAAATGATCTAAAAACATTGTTATGGTTAGGGGTTCAAATCAGGGTTTTTATGTCTATTTTTTGGATGTGTTTGTTATACAAAATGAGATTATGTGTATCACTTATTTCATTAAAATTTAGTGAAGGGCTTGTATGTTCACTTATCCATCAGATTTGGATAGGTTTGGTTTAAGGATTGGTAAATTGGGTTTTCATTAGAAGTTACTTGGACTATATTCATTGTGTTTATGTTTATAGAAGGGCTGAGTATTAGTGATTTGTCATATATATAAATGTCTATGATTTGAAAATTGTATAATGTTGTTTGATCAAGATAAAAAATATTATTAACCTTTACTTGTTTGGGTATTAACAGTATAAGCAAGTTATATTTTATTTTGAATATAACAATATGAATTGACTATGTATGGAAAATTATGTTGGTTGTGTATAAAATTCATAGTTGGTTGTATATATTAAGGATTTCCTTGTCAGCTAAGTTTATAGTTTGTCAAAGGGGTGAAATGGTATTTCTTTTAATGTGTAAATACTCTTTATGTCAACTGAGTATAAAAAATTATGGTCAGTAGTTTATAAAATAATATATTAATTGAGTATAAAGGAATTGTGGTTGATTGAGCATTTATAACTACTTATGTGTTGATTGGGAGATGACTATGTATAAATGTATTTGAAATTAATTGTGTGAATATGGTTATTTATTGACTATGCTTAAATGATTAGTGATGAATTGGAAGTCTAATTTTTAAAAATTTGTAATGGTATTTCTGAATTTGAATAATCAACTTAATAAAGTTCATACATCATTTGTGTAGGTATATGATTCTCTAGTCGATGTATATATAAATTTATTGATGTTTGTGAATGTATTATATTGAGTCTACTGTGAAAACATATTTATTCATGGTTGTGTAATTATTATAATAATATGACTATGTAAATATGTAAGTTTACAATTAGAGAAATATAGTTTGAGTTAATAAACTACAGCTAGATTATAGGTAACAATTAGGTAAAAACTATAGTTATTTTATATGGAATGACCAAATTATTATATTTATAATAATTTTATTTTATTAGTAACGTTTTCTATTTCATTTAAAACATATACACATAGGTGAGTATGGAAATTAAACATAGCTTATCAATTTAATTGTGTTTCTTTTTCAACTATGTGTAATATAGGTAAATAAGTTTTTGATGGATGTTTATTAAGATGTATTAAACATTTTGTTTAAATATGACTTAATATTATTTAGTAAGGAACTTTGAATATAAACATACATACATACATACATGTGTGTGTGTGTGTGTGTGTGTGTGTGTGTGTGTGTGTGTGTGTGTGATCATTTATATGTATATATTAAACCATTTGGAAATCAATGGATAAGAGTTTAAATGTATATAGATACAAGCAGACATATTTGATATACATTTGTATGCGGTTAATTGGGTAATGAGTTGATGTTTGTTTAAAGTGAATGGTTTTGTTCATATGAAAACTAAGATTTATATCATTAATTAATAATATGTTGTTTCAGTTAGTAATTATGAATGAATTGATTAATAGATAATTTGAATAGTCAATGTTGTTTTTATTATTTTTGATTTGCTTAAGATTTATTGAGAACTTCCTAAAATGTATAATTTAATTATAATGCTTGTGAACTTACTAAAATTTTTGCTAGGAATTGGTAAATTCTTATATATTGTGATGATTGTTAAAAAAAATTCTATTGACAATATTGCCTTAATGTAAAATAGACATTGGTGGTATTGGAACTTAGGAAATATATTTGTGATAATAAGTTGTTATTATTTAACATGAGATTATTTCTATAATTCTTGTCTTTAATTATTGTGGTATTAAATACTAATCATTTTAATAAATATATGGAATTATTGTATATGTATTATTTAGAAATATGGAATTAATGACACTAATGATTATTATCATGAGATAGATTTTTTGATGCATATAGCTAGAGTCTTTAATACTTAGATTACATGAGATGTGATTTTGTGTGTGTGTGTGTGTGTGAGTGTGATATAATGGATCATTAAACTATATGAAAAATTTGGGAAAAGTAATGTTTAATGTTAAATGTTATCATTTCACCTATTTGATTATATGCATGTATACATGATGTCATGTTAAGATATATTTATTTATGATATGTTGAACATAGTTAGAATCTTATAAGTCATGAGTTCTACTTGATTTGTTGATGTAGACATGGATTAAAAATATGTTTATAAAATCATTAGTCATGAAAACAAGAAAAATGCATAAAGAACAAACAATCTAGGCCAACCTATTCAATTGGGTTTGAAAATGAAAATTAAGAGCAAATGAAAGAAATCACATATACATTACCTTCTCAAGATCTTCCCATCACAAAAATGTGGCTCAAAACATGATTTTTCCCTTCATTTGGTGCTCAAGTATTTAATAATGATGAATGAAAAGATCCTCCATCATCTCAAGAACACCAACTAAACTAGGCTCATGATATGAAAATCAGTTCTATGTCTATCAGTGAATCTATCCTATTTCACATAAATCATTATTTCACTACACACAAATGACTTATGGAGATAATCCTGAATTATAATTTTACATAAATAAAGCTTAAAAATGGTGGTCTTGGCCCTCCTATTTATAGATTTTTGAATTTAATCAGGATCAACTATAACCATCCATTTTGAGATTAAGATGTGTGTTCATGAATTAATCCATAAATACCCTCATCAATATTTGGAAGGGGCATTACAGAGGCATGGGAGTCCATAAACCTAATATCTATTGCATTTATGGCCTATGGATGCCATCCTAAAAATGATGTCATTTGATGATGCAGATATTAAAAATCAATTTCTAATAGATAAATATTCAATAACTTCCATGGAATTTTCACTTAAGCTCTTAATTTGGTTTATTCTATCTAAGTGAGATTAATCAAATTTAGTCCAATTATTTGGAAATTGGTTTCACACAATTAATCAAACTAGTCAACATGTCATATTATTAGGTTATAATTTGACTAGAGAGGAATTGTAAGGTAATGTTAGTTGTATATAAACCAATATCCCATTTTAGATGTTGTTGATACAAAATAGCACATGCACGTGTTGTGTGTTTTAGAATTAGAAGAAGAGAGTGATCTAGAGCACCAAAATATGTTTTCATCATTTTAAATCAAAATGATTTGATCAAAGTTAGAAATCACATAAAATGCATTTCCCTATTTAGGGATATGATGGAATAAAAAAATGGTTAGATCAAGAATTAGTCATGAAAACCAATAAAAATTCATAAAGAAATAACAATCTAGGCCTACCTATTCAATGGGGTTTTTAAATGACAAATAAGAGAAAATTAAATAAAACACATATACATTACCTTCCCAAGTGATTCCTATATACACATAATATTTTCAAACATTTATTGATTACTAATACTTTGTATCTTGTAAGAAACTGTCAAGTCTCAATCTCTCTGAGTGTATGCCTTAAGGGGTGCAACGAGAAAGGGGTGGGAAGACCATTAATGCTTCATAAGATTGTTGTCCCTTTTGACACTTTCATTATACACACTCATCTCCTAAAAACATTTACCCTAAGCTTATTCTTCTCAGTCTTACCCATTCCAATCTTTTGCCATGATTTATACTCCTTTTCTTGCCTTAATTCCCTTTTGGATAGTCAATTATACTAGGTCAACTTGGTTAACCTTATACAGTCTAGGGGTATTTTTCACTCTTTAAATTTATTATCCCTTTGGATGACCTAGTTCAAACCTAATGAATTGTCCTAAAAAACATATAGGGTCAACTAGGTTGACCCTATATAACTGACATATCCATAAGATTTTAGGGCAAGATTTGCTTATATATACAAGTTCATTTCCAACCATTTTTAACAAGAGAAGTGAAGAAGAATAAGCACAAATAAACATCTTTTTATTGACCATTCTACTTGAGGAATAAATATTAGGGTTCCATACTTTATTTGGAGATATGGATCTTGTTTTATGGAGAAGTATTTTGGAGTATATATTGGTTATGTAGCCTAGAGCTGATTTGTCTTTGTTATCCTTACATACCACAACAATCTCTTGTGAAGCACCTTGGCCAAGGGAGAGATTGAGGCTCGATAGGTTCATCTTCAAAGGAAAGTATTCATAACTTTATTTATCCTTTGTAAGAGTAGATAGATACTGTAGTTGTGCTTCTTTATTCCATGTATTAGGATTATATATACATTGACATGAGTATATGTATTCTATGCATGTTTAGTTTAGTTTATTTTATTTTTAACCCCCACTTTATGCCACAAGATTTGGTGTGTACTAGATTAGATTTATTTTTTTGTTATTATAATAGAGTGAATATTAAACCTAGGACTCTTTTAGGGGGGTTGTGTGAATGTGTTAGAATATAATATTTGGAACCCTTCCTAGCATAGTGTATTATGACAAGTGATCCCCTAATCAGTTCTAGTGGATCCCCATATTGGTCATGCCCCCACTTAAGAAATGTATTCCCAATTAGAAGTGTATGTATGCTCTATATTCTCTAAGCAAGGATTGATTTATAGAGATGATGCATTTTTTATTACATATATTCTGGTAAACTCGATGTGAACTAACCCTTACAGGAATTATTTACATTATTTCCTTATTTCATTACTTTTTATCATATATTTTCCATATTGGATTGACTATGTTGACCCAATATCTAACTTATGTGTGCATAATCTCAGGTATCAGCTACTAGATCCATCCTATCAATCAAGTATAATTATTTAGATTTATAGACATCTAATCTAGACTAGGTCAACCAAGTAAACCCTATACTTTTTTAGACATCAAGTTCAACATATCAGGTTGACCCAGTTGACCTTATACATTTCAAGTACTCAAAAAAAATTGTAAATCTTGATTGACCCAGTCAAACCAATTAGCAGAATTTGCAAGCATATATCAAGGTTATTGAACAATAATATTCATTCTCTACATCTCTAATCCACTAAGGCTCCTTTCTATCTCTCTATATATTTATTTATAGTCTTTCCTTTTACATTTTTCAATCTTCAAAACTACCCTTGCATAATCAACTAGATCAACCATGTCGACCCAATTTTGTATTCCATGTGTTGTCTAGATAATTGAGTCAACTCTATTGACCCTATTCATTTTTAGACCTTGCTTCCATAGTACAAGTTTGACCTTATCAACCCTATTCTAATTTTTGCATACATTGTTGACCATATCAACATTTTAACTTATTTTAAAGTTAAAATTAACCTTATATGCCAGTAATTAATTAACGCTTTCTTTTCTTGTTACTTACATGCTTAAAATAGATAACATAACTTAATTAGGTGGTTTTAAATTAACCACTTAGTCCATTATTTTATATTTTATGGACACATGGCTAAATCACAAAATCTAAACAAGCATTTTAAAATTTATCCATATAAGGCTAACCTACTTAGATTTCATCACCAAGGGGGAAGCCGACTCGATACTCTGGTCAAGTATAAAGCATGGTTAGTGGTATATTTTAGCTAAGCACCTAATACCCTTATCATTAAAATGTGTGACTTAAGGGGGTTGGCCCTAATACCAAGATTTTATCATTTCCACTATAGTCCCTTTCAACCCAAACTACTTAAAACCATCCTTAGATTTCCATTTTAGTTCCTTCTTTACAGCCAACTTCCCATCACATTTAAAAATCATATTCTAATAATCCAATAAACATTTAGGTTGACCAATTAGTTAACTCTTTACTTTCCAGTTTATTTATTATTATTTACTCAACTATATTTTGTATTGCAAAAACCTATATTACCTAGCATTAATGCAAAGTTTTATGCTATGTGCTTCAATTATATTGGCCACCAATAATCCAATTGACTATTTGTTTCCTTTCATCTTTTTTTTTCAAAATTATTTTCAAAAGTTATCTTGTTTTAGTCCACAAATCTATCATCAGTTTCTAAATTTCCCGTTTTGCTATACTAGGTTGACTTAGTTGACCCTGTACCTTTTTCCATCCCCTATTCACTATATTAGATTGACCCATTTGACCCTGTACAATTTGTAGACCCTAGTATCTCTTTTTCCAATCTCTATTCATTATATTAGATCAACCCAATCGGCCTTATATATTTCGAAGACCTTGTTTTTGTGCTAGGTAGACCCACTCAACCCTATACTATTTTTGTCATTCCCTATTTTCTTTCTTTCTCATCTCTCTTTCTTACACTTCATCATGAACTTTCTTCTTAATTATAACACTGAGTTGTAGTCAACAGACATGATCAATTTTACCAACCCTCATAGGGTCTCCCATAGATAGAGTAGGGCTCCTCTCTTGGATTCTAGTAATGTTCATATTTACACTTGCACAATGAACTATGGGACCCCTCCTAATACCTCTTTGCATCATAATCCTCTCTTCTCATTAGAAGACCAACCCAAATTAGAGTATACCCCTGAAATGCTCTTTTTAATCTCTAAATTTACACAACATCAAGGAAAATATTCTTATACTATTCAAAATCTTATGATTAATGGTGAAGTTGAAGAGCTTCATTCACCTACTCCTACATTATCAACTATATTTTGGGGTAACACTTTATTTTATTCTCAACCTCTTCCTTCGATCATGACCCCTTCTCATACCATGATCTCTTTTTCTCTAACTTCTTCCACTTCCATGCCTATTATATCCACTAACATGGTAGGTTCTACATCTAGTGGGCCTTTCATAAGATCCACTATCCTTAATCCTTTGACTAATGCATCTCCAAAATGAAAATCTTACTACTAAGATTTATAACATTTATATTGGAGGTATCACATCTATAATTTATTATAATGGATCAACCAATCCCACCCTTCATCTTAAAACATTTGGAAATCTTTATAAAGATTGGGTCAAATTAGACACCTTTGCCTCTAAAAAAGTCTTAGCCAAAACTCTCACATGTGATGCCTCGGATTGGTATAACCAACTTAGAACTCATTCTATTGATAGTTTGGAGGATTTAGTGAATGATTTAGTTTAATAATTTCAAACTAGTGATCTTCTTGAAAACACTTTGGCCCACTTCATAAATTATAAACAACTTAAAAATGAAACTACTCAAGCCTTTGTTAAAATTTGGAAAACTTTTTCAAACAAATGATAACATAACATGACTTATGATAATATTTTCCATCTCTTTACCGATGACATATTTCCTAAACTTCAATATGAGGTCTACAGTCTCTCTCCACATACATTAGAAGAGGCTATTGACCAATCTAAATGACAATATTTCCTTATATGTCAATTTGAACCACCCCAACCTTCTGTGGGTCCTCATCTCTTACTTAAAAATGAAAATGACAATGTTACCAATGATGGTGTTATAGATTCTTATGAAACCATTCACAATATTCAAGATGTCATTCCTACCCCTTCATCAGAACTAGCCCCTCCTCAATAATATACCAATCCTCACTTATCTTCACTGAACAACATTAATGTTCATAAACCTCTATTTCAGATAAATTTCTTAATCATCTAACTAAGCCTCTTGCATGATATTTTAACCCTACTCATCCTATGAAATCCTGGTATGATCCTAACAAGTTTTGTTGGTTTAATGGGAATTGGGGTAATTCTCATGAGACCTATAGACAAATTCATAATTTAGATATGGACTTTCTTCTTGGTCCTAATTTTGATCAATATTCTATCATTTGAAAGAATCAACAATATTATGAAATCATTTTCAAGTATTTTAAATCGTATGATAAAACTCAAGACTTAAATGAAGCAAACACTCATTTATCTATCTATAAATACCCTCTTCCTAATCATCAACCTATTCAAGACAATAAAGATAAAATCACCCCTTCCAAAAATAATGTATAAAGTATTATTGAACCAAATTCTAAATAAAATGTGGTTATCATGACTAATATGTGAAGGGTGGTTTCTTTTATTGATTCCCAACCTATCTACACTCCTTCATCTAGAACATATCATGTTGTCTAGGATTCTTTTCCAACTCATTTAAATGAGTTGGAGAAATATGACCTTATTAATTTTGATGATAAATTTTTTGATTCTCCTTTGTATAACACTTCCTTTTCTATTTCTACCACTCTTGCATCCTCTTCTAACAATAATTACAATCAAATTTCTACTAACACTTCTTCCACCAATTCTCAAAATCAACTTGAATCAACTACTTCATCATCACAACATGATTTTAAACCTTGTTCTAAACCTTTTTATTATTAAAAAAAATTCTAATGCACTTTAGCTCCCCCTTCTAAGGACCTCCTTAATCATTATGCACCTATATTTAAAAACCTTCTTATGGGTTATGATGAGTGGGATCCCATTATGGAACTCACTAATCTCCCATCCCAAATTATATTTCTTGAGCTTATGAATACTTATCCCCATCATAGAAATTATGTTAAACAATTTTTATTTGATATGAATGTCCCTCATCCTCCACTAGTAGGATGGGAGGTAGCCTTATCTAGATCTAAGGATAGTATATTACAATAATGTGAAGAGATGTCTATCAATGTTGATGAAAATATAGACACTTATCTTTCCTTAAAATTTCCTATATCTTATATAATTCTTGATGATATTCTACCTCATTTGAATGATCCTCCCATATTCATTAGTGTCTACATAGGTGATATCTAAGTTAATCATGCATTGATTAACAAGGGTTCCATCACTTGTGTTGCCTCTCTTGACTTCATTAAGACCCTTGGGTATTCAAAATATAATCTCAAGTCTACACACAACACCTACCAAGGATAAGATATAAGTAAAATGCCTCCTATAGGTTTTGTGTGGCTTCCCATTACCATCCCACCTATTACCTTTCATGTGAAGGTGATGATTTTTAAATTTCCCCTTTCTTATAACATCTTACTTGGTAGGCTATTAACTCACCATATGAGAGTAGTTTATTTTTTCTCCATATAATGAATTAAATTCCCTCATAATGGATCCATTTATAGTATTTTGTGTGACACTAACCCTTGGAATTTTAAACAATTCCAAGACTGTGGTGTCTTCAAGATTCTTAATCTTGAACCTTTGGCTAACATTTTATTCTGTGAGTTATAACATCTTAATTTTCCCATCAATTCAACCTGAGGTTACAATAGGAATCCCATAATCATTGGGAACATTCCTCATAACCTCTTAGATTTTGATGATGATAATCCTAATGATATTAACCTAAATATTAAAACTTTTGATCTCTCACTTCACCTCATCTCATAGATTCCTGCTTCCTTGCAACCTCATTCTTACAAGCCTCCTTTTGATTATAATATTGTAGTCTTGACCAAGACTTGACATTATATTAACCACACTTCCTCAAATGAAAAGATCATCCCTACTTGTGTCTTTGATCTTAATACCCTAGATTATGATGATGGTTACTCTTTAGATGATCCACTCTTAGGTAGTCTTGTATAAGCCCATGATGTTGAGATTATCTATTATTGTTATTCTTTACATGATTATTTTCATGTATCATCCTATCTTAAGTCATTTAAAATTAAACAAATTAGTATTTTTCCTCTTTATCTCATGGTAGAGATGACACCAACACTTCCAATTTCAAATGATCCTCATATGAGTATGTTGATGGATTGTGTTATGAAGACCTTGCCATTTTTCTAGATTCACTGATCATAGTAGTTGGTTCACTCTTGAGATTAGTAAGACCCTCCTTAAACCTTCTTTATATCCCACTCCTCCATCAGTAGATCCCTTATTAGATCCCATTCTCACTCCCACTATAGTTGAGCCTAATCCCACTCTTGTTGTTGCTGAGCCTACCCATGCTTCTTAGCCATTGCTCCTTTCATTGATCCTAGTTCCATTCCTCCTCCATCACCACCTTCACTTGGTGATGGTTTTCTTCCTTTTCCTAAGATGGCTCCTTTTCCCATAAAATGGATTAATGAGTGCTCTCTAGCTTCTTCCACTCCTACTATCCCTCCTTTTGTGAGTGTTTCTCTTAAGATCACTCAAAAGCATATCTTTTACTTCCATGGGATAAATAACCATTCTTGTACCCATTATTGTAAGTTGAGACAATATATTGATACTTTACATCCTTCCTCTCCTACTTTAGATAAAGCCATACCTCCCTTAAAGGTTTTACCTAAATATATACCTAATTATGGTGAAGTGTATTATCTGTGGCACCAATGTGGCACCCATCACACTGATCATTACCACATTCTTCAATAACACCTTAAAGATCACCTTGTAGATATTTTTGGACATTTTTATATTTCTCCCATAGGTCATTCATGTAAGAAGGCTTCTCCTTCTTCTCTTATGGCTCCACCTCTAGTAATTCCATCCCCTCCTGTGGTCCCTTCATCACCTTCTATGCCACCACCCATGATTCCTTCACCCATGGACCTTGCCTCACTTGTGGATCCCTCTCCACCCATGAGTCCCTCACCCTTGGATCCTTCTCTAATGGTGATTCATACATCTCTTTTATATCCTACTCCCATGCATTATTTTGAGCATACCTTACCTAATTTTCATTAGCACAATCCTTTGATCATTCTTAATTTTTAATTTGAGGAGATTAGAAGAGAATTATTTTCCTATTTTTAAATAAAAATTGATGAGACCTTAAGAAAAGTTCATATCTAGCTTCATAGAGATTTATCCAATGTCTTGGATAATGTGTGTGGGAAGATTTATCATTACTTATGAGCATATGCATGGTGCCTTTACATTTACATTTTGATTGGATTTGTGTTCCAATTTTATTCTTATCTATCTTTTATATCATTTTATGCTATGTAAAATTCATATTTTTTCTTATATGGTGATTCTTTACCTTTTTCTACTATATATTGCTTATATTATCATTTATCTTTGCATATGTTTGTCTTTATTTATCATTTTTTTCTCTTTCTTTCTTGAGTTTTTCTCAAAACTCTCTTCTTGTGTCTTCATGATTTTTTGCTTTATTATCTCTATTTTTTATAGATAATTATCATTACAAATCGGTTATACAAACCCTCTCCCCTTTGGTCCTCATATCCTATTACCATTGGATTAGTTAGAAAACAATGCATCTCATTATAATTTCCTTTCAGTAATCCACCTTTTGGATTTCCCTTTTTACCTTCTTCATTTTTTGAAAACTAAGCATATACACAATTGAGACTTGAGATCACATACTAGTTTATTGTTAAGCCTAAGTGTCTTACTCAGTCTTTGTCTTAGGTTACTTAGCTTCATTTAACCTTAGCCTAAATCTCATTCATGTGTATCACTCCATCTATCATGATTGGTCAATCCAAATCTATATAGAGGAGGAATATTAAAAAATCCATAAACATTTAAAAGCTAAATAATTTTATAAAATGCAATGATATAAAAGGAAAAACTATTCTTAAAAGTCAAATCACACTAAAAGACATGATTCAAACCACATCTCCCTTTAGTCGAAGCTAAAACTCCATAGTTGGCCTCACAGTAGAGCTGAGGTCCTTTGGGGTGTGGTAGGTTAGTAGATTAGAAGAGGAGAATAAAAAATCTTTTAGTGCTACCTACTTTCTCATTCAAGTACCCAATCTTCATATTAGATCGATGGCTCTGTAACGGTTCTTGAGGAATGGGAAACACATCATGAGAAGGTAGGTATGTTTTAATTTTTGTTATAACAGTCTACCTTCATGAGTTGATCTTATTAGCAAAGTTTTTTACCTACAAATCTTTTTGTCTATAGCAAATAGGTTTCCTATGTATATTTATGGTCACTAGTCACTTAATGTCTTTTCATGTCCTTAGTATGCCTCTTGTCTCCTAATGTTTTCTCTTAAGATGCCTATGTATTATTTTTTACACTCACTTTTTCACTCCCTATATCCCTCATATTTCCTTTTGAGAAATATTATTTTGTCTACTGATCACTCCCCTTGAGATCTCATTTGTGAGTTGCATTATAAGACCATGAATAAGACCTAGAAATCCTCACAAATTACCACATTTTACCTTTTTATTACCTAGATCCTTTGTTACCCAATTGTCTTGATATTTCTACCCCTATGGTTTTCTCTTTGTGAGTCGAAATGTAAGACCATAGATAGGACCTGACATTCTTCACAAAATTTTCCAATAATACAAACCACAAAAAAAGTACATGAATCAAATATGAAATAAGATGTGATTGATTATGAAGTTACACATCATTGACATGTTTCCCAACTTGATTTCATATGTTTTGTGCTTACTTCATTTTTATTTTTCTCTTATATTATTATTTTCTAAGTGCATGTAAGAATACAGCCATTTCTTTAATTTTTCATACTTCCTAGCTTGAATTAGTGTGATAAATTTAAGACCAATCTTTTGCCAATTTTTTTTCTCTCATACTTCCTATCATGATTTAGTATAATTGATTGACGTAATTTAATTTATTTTTATACCAATTATGCCCTTTTACATACCTTCCATTTTATTACATTGTTTTCATACTTCCAAATGTGATTTACTATGATTTTCTTATTTTAATTTGGTTGTAAATATATTTCACTTTGGTTTTAAGAATAAATTCCTTTTTACCATCTTGTTTTTCCATCCCTTGGTTCTTTATACTTAGTCATTTTCTTGTTAATTCACATTTCCCAACTTGAAATATTGTGTATTACATTTTTGATTCATTATTTTTTACCAAGTCTTTTTTCATGTTTCTTTTTAACCATGCATGTGTTTTTCATAATGCTAAAAAAGAAACCACATCTTATATATTTCTTATAGCATATACAACAACAACTAAGTACATGTGCTAGAAAGAAATATATCCAAAGCATCCATAACCACAACTATAATGATGATAACATCAATAATCAACATCAATATGACAAAATGATATATCATATATATACATTTCATGAGTTTTGACAAAACGAATACAAATATATATAATGTTCCATCTCTATGGTTTAGCCCCATCTTTTCTATCTAGTGGCCTAGCCACACTACCTATTGAGGCCTCAGTCTAAATCTTATGAATAATACATTATAACGAGGTTGTATGAGATTTCAATCCCTCTACCTATCCCTATAGATGGGTTATCTACACTTATGCCTGAGTCAAATTGATTTGGGTCACTGTATGAGCCTTTGTCAACTAGGTCTACATCATAGTATGTGTCTATGTCATCTATTTGACTATATCCAGATGCATAGATCTCTCCTCTACCAAGGCCTACCATGCCCATATCTTACCTAAACCCATCTCTACTAGTCGATTCATCCTCTCTTTATGCTCATATCTACCTCACTACCTCCCCTACTAATCTGAACCAACTTACCTAAGTTGGGGTAGATGGTACACTGGGGTCCTTTAATGTAATAGGGTCATGTGGCTATAGAGTCTCATCTAGGACATTATAGAGTGCTCCACTCACAAGGGTCCCCCATATCTCCTCTTTATCCTTAGTAATGCCTACAAAATCACGCCCATATAGATATTAGATCACCATCATATCTAATAATATCTATCTACCTCTAGTCACTATTTAAAGTAAAAACTTAAGAAATAATTTAATCATCTTTATTACATTTCTATGTCATGGCCACTATGGTCTCTCCATTTGTATGACCACCTAGCATAGTCTCTCCATTCACATAGCCTCCTAGTACCTCTTTATCTTAAATATAGTTGACACATCTTACATATATCTTAACCTATGCCTAAGTGGCCTCTATATCAACTAGCTCTCTTCTAGATCACTTGATGGGTCCTTAGGGATGCCAATAGTTTCCACTCCCTCCTAGTCCTCCCACCTCCATTAAAATTATGTCCTTGATGGTTGTAGCTCATCTCAATGTAGAGATGGTGGTGGTATCTTATGTACCACTACCTCTACATCCCTCTCTTATTGATATTATCCCTATTGTGCTCATCTAATCCATGGTATCTCATGATGTGTTTGAGTGTTGGCATCATCACTAGTATCCCTAGTCCCCTCCTCCTGCATGGCTTTCTCACATGCTAAGCACACTGCCTAAGCATCAATATCAGTGCTAATAAATGAGGTAAGCCCATCTTGCTTGGCACTCATGCTATCACATGTAGTTCTCTCCACCAATTATAGTGTATAATCACCTTTGTAATTGTTGTAGCTAGTGCAACTATGTACCAACTTAGTGATATAGTTATTATGTGCCCATATGCCTTCCACACTATGTTTGTGCATCTTACCATGTGTAGTGATAGCACATGGGGCATGGCCTATGATACCTAGTCCTCTTTCCATATTTACACTCATGGTGACCTATCATCAACTACATGGGGAAACCCAGCTAGCCAATACATGGGAAACCTCTTATAGATCCAAGTTGTCAATAATATGATTGGTCTTATAGATTTATGCCCTCTCACCAACACCTCATAAAAATAATATATGAGTTGGAACCAAATGATAGAGACAAAATTATATAGTATTACCTCTTCTAATATCATCTTATTGAAGGCTACCATGAATAGAGGTAACTTTCCATTTGACTTGTGAAATAACACTCATTGTGTCACAAGTCTTGTTGACTAAATTTGACCCTACAAGTCAAATTGGGGCCACTATAGGTAAAAAATTGGTATTTATAAGTTTATATGGGGTTTAATAATATTTAATTGGGAGTATTATAGGTTGTTTTATGTCATTTAATGCCTTATTAGCCTTGGTCTTAGTCATTTTAATCAATATGTCATTTTGAGTCATATAGAAGGCTTTTAGGGGTCATAAATGCAAGTGGCATGATTTTCAAGGTGTCCAAGTGTCATAAGTTCCCCCCAAATGTAAACTATGTCATAATACCTATTAGGAATGTTTTTTTCCATATGAATATTTTAGGTTATCTAACTAAAGATCAAGAAACCAACTAAACAAAGGGAGTTCGACACTTGTACGACCTATGAGGGAAGGTGAAACATGGTAAAAATACTTGGAATATCTATTAATATTCCTTATTTTTATTTAAATGATTTCAATTCTTTGGAAGTGCCATATATGAGCTGAAACCATTCTACTCTTTATTTACCTTTCTAGACACATAGAAGTGGTCAGTAGGTTTGTCTTTTGTATGAACAATTGAGGAGGTTTCAAGTCAAATAATTTTGGTAGGGTGGTATTAAACTCATATATATTCATTTAAATATAAATATTTTGAATAATTGTGTCATGTACTTTATGAACTATCCTCATGAAGTTGACTATGTTTTTCAGCTTGTTAATCTATGTACCCTACAAGTTTTTCTCTTGTTTTGATGATTTCATACAATAAAATTGGTCATTATGATTATATAATATGTTTAATCCCTTCTATAATTCTATAAATTTTTTGTTTAAAATTTCAAAGTGTTTTGATGAGCCAAGTATCTCATGTTGTAAGAGAATATACAATTATATGTTTTAGTCATTTTCCACTATCTATAGAATATTCATCTTTGATGGTGAATTATAAGGGTTTTTTTAGGTTCAATTAAATGTTTTAAATTATCTCTTTATTCCCTTTAAATTTTCAAATTCATTATTCAAAGTAATTTCCATAAGTTTGCAGTCATATACAACACATACAGTCTTCCACCAATAATAAACGTATATAGGTGCTCAAAAGAATAAAAACATAGGGAAACAAGGAAAAAAATATTTTAAGTAATTCAATGGTTTTCAAAATCCATTTTTAGGTATTGGGATAGGCTTAAAACTCATTGAAGGCTAAGTGCAATACACACTATTCATACTTGTAACTATTGTCTGCATACATGAAAATGTTCATCTATAGGTGCCCTCATAATACCAAGCATGTCCAAAATCAACTTTTTGAGATAATAAATTTCCTTTATAATGTAAATAATCTATTTAAATCCTTTTTATATGACTAAAACTCAAGAAATGGTCAAAATAATGCACATTGTCCACACTTGCACTTATTGCATGTATGTGAAAATGCCTACCTATAAATCATAACATAGAGAAATAAGATTAATTAAATTAATAAATTTAGATAAAGTGGTGTAACTCATCCATTAAGTCTTAATGTGAAGATATTCCTTTTGAAACTTTTGAAAAGGCCTAAACTAAATTGAAACGTACAAATCATACACATTGCTCACAAGACCATTTACTGCTTATGCATTGGAATAACGACCTACATGTGGTACCAAAGAGAGGATTATTTTTGAGGTTATTAAACAATTGATGAGTATCTCCTTTATATCTTAGTGTGTTGAGGTCAAATTTGATGACTGAGTTTTGAGACCAAATCCCTAAACTATGAAAATCGAGATACAAGGTATTTTGGTGGAGGTCATATAACATGGTTGTAATGAATTTTGAAACATATAGATAGGTAGAAATTGTAGCCTATATTATGGATAAAGAATATTAAAAATATAAATCCAATATGATTTATGGATATTAGAATTTTAAGGCTCAAATTTGCCTATAAAGACACTAAAAACCTATATTAACATCTACAGGTTTTGAGTTTTGAATAAATTTTTGACATCAAAAATAACAAATGAAACATACCTTCATGTTTGGAATGGACCAATTGATGAAATTATATAAAAATTAACATTAATATAATTAATATGATGTTAATATGCAGTGTTTCAATCTTCATGAACACCTACAAGTGTCCCTTTGTAGGAAAATGAGCACCTAAAACTAGGTAGGCAGATAGTGTTTTAAAATTGATGTCTTGGTGATGTTTTAGCTCATTCAAGGTGAATAAAAGTATGATAATATTTTACGTGGATTTAAATATTAAATTATGGTCTTCAAAATTCATTAAAAAATTCCAATTAGAGAAAATTACATCTATAGGTTTTTATCTCCTAAGAAGTTGACCTACAGTTGACTGATTTCCTTCACATCATCCATAGTAGGATATTGAGCATAAGGATGACAATGCTGATATATATAGGATGAATAAAAAAGAAATAAAATTGATAATACTCCATGTAGTATAGGTTTCAATGATAAATTCACCTCAAGATCCTATTTGTCCCAAAATAGTTTACATGTTTAACTAGGATAGACAGTGACCAAGTTTGAGGACTATGAATGTGGAAAATTCATAAGGAAGAGGAAAAGTGATCAAAGTCATTTAAAAAAAGTATTTTGAGATATAAATAAGGTTTTTTAACATAAATAATTAATTTCAATCTAAAATTATACAAGCATATCTATAGGTGTCCCCACTAAGGCAATAACATAGTCAGGGTTTATACATACAGTCTTGAGAATTCAATGTATGGAAAGAGGTATGTAAGGATTCAAAGTTTTTAACACACCTTTATAAAATTAATAATTACCATTAATGTATATATAATCTATTTAAAACTGTAAATTATGCAAAAAATGGGCTCTAATGATGCATCACACAGTCCACATGAGAAACCTTGCACACAGTCTACTTACCTACAGTCTCTTTTGGATTTTTGAGGAATTAAAAGGTCAAAATCATAAAAAAAAGGTATGGATTCTTATTTAGAGTGTATTTATGACTTGGGTAATCTCCTACACCACTTATTTGGTTTTATAAAATAGGTTAAGTTCCCTCTATTTTATCTCAAATAGAGGGAACTTCCCTTTATGAGAAATACCCTGCATTTCTAAGAAAGGGTGATGAATGATAGACCAATAATTGTATGGATATTGAAAGTAAGTTTGGGAATTTTGATATCATAAAAAAAACATGAGGAACCCATTTTTAGAAGTATAAAACCCTATAGGATGTTCTAAACCCTCAATTATGCAAGCAGGCATGCCAAACATTGTTTAGGCCTAAAGCCAAATGAAGAACCACTTAAATTTATAGTATGGAGTGATTATTATAACATATTGAATCATGTTTATATGGTCAATAAATAGGTGTTAAATCTATTAGAATGGAAATAATCCCAATTATATGGCCTAAAGCACGGGAGTTATAGTTAGATCTGTTACATAAGGTTTAAACTTAAGGCCAATTAGGAAGTCACTTACATTTATAGCCTTGGATATGCATTATAATCCAATTTGTCATGATTTTGGGATCATAAAAGATTTTTTAAAGATTTTGGGATGTAGAGGAGGTTACAAGGGAGTCATATTTTGGCTCAAAAGAGACATTAGGCTTGTGTGAATGGAAGGAATGGTTAGAGTAAGCAAATTAAGATGTTCACATCTCCCTTGAGGTTGTGCATGAAAATATAAGAAGTTTGGAGGTGTTTAAAAAGTTATTTAAACTTTTTTTTTTTTAATTTATTTTTATTTCCAATGTCAAGGTTTTATGAACAAAGCCTAAGAGCCTAAAACACTCAAAACCCTTGCTAAACCCTTGAAAGGACCTGATTGGGGAGATGAAGCTAGAGGGATAACCAAATGGGATGAAATGGACATGAAAGTGTTTTAACCTTATATATAAATCTCTTATGCTCCTCTCCATCAAGATGAGTTGTATGTAATCTATACAAATAGGGTATATAAGTGATTCTTTTAACTATTTTGTGAATTGTGTAGGTTATAGGGACTTTCAAAGGATGAAAATATTTTTGGGAGGAAGATATAGAATTTTTATAACCCTTAATGTATATTTCATACTTTATAATAACTCCTAAGTGTGCCAAATATAGCTCTCATCTTAGCCAGTCAAAACTGGCCTAATGGACATGATGGTGAAAATTGTGACAACTTCAAGTGGATGGATTTTTAAGCTCTATTTGATTAGTATAATTCCATTTAGGGTATTTATAAGTTTAATCGACTCCCTCCCATGTATTTTCATGGAAAATTTGAGCCAATTTTGAGGCCAAGTGAGAGGTATGACTTAAAAAGGAGTTTTTAAGACTATAAGTAGTTATGCTTCACTTCCAGGAGATTCTAGATGAGTAAGAATATAAATAATGCATAGAGAGGAATGTATAAATTACTTACCTATCATTACAATCATAAGAAATTTAAATAGTTAGTTTTGGGATGTTCAAACAAGGCTAAATCATGAAGACAATTTTTTGAGTTAGCGAAGGGAATTTCATGCCAATTTTCATGAGTTTCATGATTTGGGTTGACACTTGTGATTCCTAAACTTACATGGTTCATTTAACATATTCTTATCATTAATATTTAACTAATTTTCTCATATTTACAAGTTTCCTTATGACCTTTGGACTTCTATGTTCTCCTCTCTCTCTTATGTTCTATAAGAACTAGCCATTTTGGCTTTTGTAAACTATGCTCTACCTAAGTATGGCAAAGCTATGCTCATTTTAATACCATTTTATCAATAATAATATTTATTTTTACCTTTTCCATGACTTTTCATAGTGTGTTTTGCTTACATGATTGATCTTTCTTAGTGATAACTATAATTTCCTTAGCATGTTGTCTCATTCTCTCACCTATTTGTAATTGGAAAACTTTTTCTTGTAGGTCATGTGAAGTGTTTTATGATGTGTCAAGGTTGAGTGAGTTAGTATATTCAAATAGTTACATTCTAGGCCTCTTGTCTAGTCCTCATATCCTAAACAGTCATCACAACCTCATAATGTAATATTGATGTGATAAGATATAGATTGGAGAAGTGTATGTTTGGTTAGTCCCTTGTTCTCATGTGTAACATGCAGTTGGTTGTTAGTCATCAACTAATTTGGTGACCTCCCTTAGGATAGTTTATTTTAACTTTCTCTCTCCCTTTTACCTCATAAATTTTAGGTTTAGTAGTGATCCAAAGTGGTATATCAAAAGAGCTAGCCCTATCTAGAGATTCACCTCATTCTTAGACTCACCCACAGTCTAGAGGTGTTTAAATTTTTCCACTTGGATGATGAGAGCTAAGACATCTCCTCAAAGGGTGTAAATCCAAGTGATAAAAAGTCTTATCATATCCTTCTATATATCTAAAATGTGTGATACATATACACCAAACATACTAACTTGCCTACCTCCTAATATTATATTTGAGCCTATAGCCCACATGTCTAAGGCTCTCCTTTCTTCCAAGCTATTTGGTATGCTTTTAGTCACTAGTTCTCCTATCACTAGTAGCCCTAGGATAACATGTACATCATCTAGCATGATAACTACCTCTACCATGTCCCCATCAACCTCCCATCTGAAGTTAATAGTCAATCATTCCCAACATCCAAGGAACATGACTAATAGATCTAAGTTCAAGGGAATCCTACACATGTCATCTTTCTCTCCCAGGCCTACAAATACTAGCCTACATCTATCACCTATGGTTAGATGCTCAAATAGATATGGTATCCAAGACACATCTACCAATCTCTATAATTGGGGTCATTCTTGCAACTAAGAAACAATAAAAAATGTATTTGATCCTCCATGTCATGTATAGTCAAAATACATTCTTTTTATAACTTTAATAAAAAACAAGCCTAAATTGCTTTAATTCATTCATTTTTACTTATTTTTATCCTACTCAATAATTTTTGACCTTACTTGGTTATTTTTGGGCCATTCTAACCTTCTTTTAGTCTTTTGCATGCATTTTCATATACTTCTAGTTCTTTGGTCAACCTAGTTTGACCAAAATTTCCCTATCTTTAGCTTGATTGACTTAAAAATATAAGTCGACCCTCTTATATTCCCTTCCCTAGTACTATGTTATCATTCCAAACTTTTTAGATCAATTAGAAAACTATATAAGGTTAGTAATCTACAAAATGTATAGGTTCTACACATACCTACTGGGTCGACAACATGGATTTTGTCTATTTTTAGCCTACTGGATTGACTAGGTTAACCCAATTGTTTTTGGCTACTAACCCCTTACATTTTCCCAAAAAACTACCTTATTATAGTTTTTTTCCTAATTCCTTCAAACCCATTTTCCTAATTGGTTTTTCCTACCTATAGAATCTACTGTTACTTCATATTTACATCTAGAAATTCTAAAAATTATTTTTTTTTAAAAATATACTAAATTAAACAAAATACTCAAAAATTATATTAAGATTCATAGTTTCATACTGTAGTGCACCTGCTACCACTCTTGGAGCCCTTCCTCATCTATCATATCATCTCCTCACTGTCATAGCTTGTTTTGTCTCTAAATCTCTTTTTTATCTCTTTCACAAGTCAAAATAACAAAATTACTTCTCTTTCCCCCTATTTAAAAACACTTTTCAAAATTCAAATTCTTTAATTATTTTCATATAGATTCCTTCTTTTGCTAATATATTTGTTTTTACTCATCCATTTTCAAAACCATAAAGTGCATTAGATTCATGATGATGTAGAGAATATTTTCCAATATCATATTCCTATCTTCCAATTTTTTTGAACTTTAGCTATATTTTATACTAATTTCTACACGTTTAACTAGTGTTCTTCACATTGGATGCCGTCACTTTCTCTTGTAGTCTACTTATTTATCTACAACATTAAGGTTAATAAAGTTAAGTGTTTTTCAATTATATATTGTCATTTATCTTATTTTATACTTAATTCACTTTACTTAGCATCAACATTGTGTGTTATCATGTTCTATTTCTCAAATCACATCCCTGTTACACTTACGTGACACATGATAGACTTGAAGGGGGGTATATGTATACAAATAATATTTTAAAAATTTTCTTTATTACTAAAACTTTGTATCTTCCTAGAACCCATCAAGTCTCAATATCTCTAAGTGCATGCCTTAAGGGGTGCACTAGGAAAGGGATGGGTAGACAATTGATGTTTCATAAGATTATTGTACCTTTTTTCACTTACCATATACACACTCATATCCTAAAATCATTAACCACAAGATTATTCTTCTCAGCCTTACCCATTCCATTCTTTTTCCATGCTTTATCTTCCTTTTCTTGCCTTAATTCCCTTTTGGATAGTCAGATATATTAGATTTATTGGGTTGACCTTGTATTGTCTAGTGGTATTTTTCACTCTTTGAGTTTGTTTTCACTTCAGCCCACCTAGCTCAGACCTAGTGAATTATCCCTAAAAATATACAGGGTCAACTAGGTCAACCTTATACAACCAACATATTCAAAAGGATTTAGGTCAAGTGCTACCTATATATACAAGTTCATTTCTAACCATTTTTAAGAAGAGAAGTAGAGAAGAATAAGTGTGAACAAACATCTATTTATTGACCATTCTACTTGAGGAATAAATCTTAGGGTTTGATACCTTATTTAGAGATATGGATCTTGTCTTGTGGAGAAGTCTTTTGGATGCATAGATAAGTTGTGTAGCTTAGATCTATTATGTCTTTGTTATTCTTACATACCATAACAATCTCTTGTGAATCACCTTGGCCAAGGGAGAGATTGAGGCTCGATGATTTGATATTCAAAGGTAAGTATACCTAACTTTATTTTTCATTTATAAGAGTAGATAGATAATGTAGTTGTGATTCGTTCTTCTATGTATTAGGATTTTGTATACATTGAAGTGACTCTATGTCTTTTATGTATGTTTAGTTTAGTTTTTTTTATCTAACCCCTACTTTGTGTCATAAGATTTGGTGTGCACTAGATTAGATTTATTTTATTGTTATTAAAATAGAGTGAGCATTAAACATATGACTCTTTTTGGATTGTTACATGATTGTGTTAGACTATAGTCTTTAGAACCCTTTCTAGCATGGTGTATTATGATAACTAATCCCCTAATCAGTTCTAGGGGATCCCCATATTGGTCATACCCCTGATTAATAAATGTATTCCCAATCAGAAGTGTAGGTATGCTAGATCTTCTCTGAGCCAATTGATTGATTTATACACATGATGCATTTTTTATTGCATACACTTCCTATCATACAAATGTGGCTCAAAACATGATTTTCCCCTTAATTTGGTTCTCAAGTATTTGACAATGATAAATTCAAAGGTCCTCCATCATCTCAAGAACACCAACTAAACTAGGCTCATGATATTAAAATCAATGTTATTCCTATCAATGAAGCTATCCTATTGTAAATAAAGCATTATTACACTATACACAAATGACTTGGGGAGAGAATCCTACATCATAAGTTTCTGTAAATGAAGCTTCAAAATGGTGGTATTGGCCCTCCTATTAATATATTTTTAAATTTGATTAGGATCAATTATGACTTTCCATATTGAGATCAAGATGTGTGTCCATGAATTAATATAAGTTTGTATAATTAATCAATAAATACCCTCATCAATATTTGGAAAGAAGGGACATTAAAGAGGCATGGGAGGCCATAAACCTAATATTTTTTGCATTTATTAATTATCGATGCCATCCCAAAAATGATGTCATTTGATGAAGCAAATATTAATAATAAATTTACAATAAATAATTATTCAATAACTTCCATGTAATTCTCACTTAAGCTCTTAATTTGGTTTAATTTGCCTAAAAAATCAAATTTAGCATAATTATTTTGAAATTACTTGCACACACTTTATCAAATTGGTCATAATGTCATATTATTGGGTTATAATTTTATTGGAGAGGAATTATAAGGTGATGTTAATTGTGTACAGACCAATATCCCATTTAGGATGTTATCGATACAAAATAACACATGCATGTGTCACATGCTTCTGAATTATAAGAAAAGAGTGATCTAGAGCACCAAAATGCATTTTCATTATTTTAACTCAAAATTATTTGATCAAAGTTAGTAATCACATAAAATTCATTACCCTATTTAGTGATACATTAGCTTAAATTATCACTTGTATATGAAAAGCTCAAACCATTTAGCATGTTTAAGCTATTTTGGCCTAATTTGTGTATTTTCACAAATTTTGAGTAAGATTGACAATTTAAACATAATGGTGTTAGGAATTAGATGTCTATATTTTGCCCCTATTTGAGAATGTGTATCAATAAATTCAAGATGAAGCAACATATTTTCAAATAAAAAATTTGTGAAGAATAATTTAGAAGGAAATGACCCATGATGGCCCCTCGAGAGGACATACAAGGATGAAAATGAAGGATAGACTCTCTAAAAGAGATAAAAAGTCCAATTAACCTATGGTATAGATTAAATCTAGATGAGCTAATGCTTACATACATTGATTCCATAAATGATCAAAATATAATTGGAATAAAATAGGTCCCAAAGATTGGGGAATGGGAAGGATACAATCCAAAAACATAAGCGACACACTTTGAACACACCCAAAGATAGGGTACAAGTTATGCACTTATGGAATGATTGATCCTAAGATAAGTTACACACTAAAATATTTATATAATGAGGGGAAATTTCTATATATCTTGGAATTAGAATAAAAGGAGAGCATTGCTCTTAGAAAAAATAAATAATATTGTGCCCTAGTAGATTAGATTTAATCATTTGATAAAATAATTTTACCCTAATAGGGCAAATTTTGATCACTGATAATTAGTTGTGCCCTAGTAGGGTTGATTTAGATTTGTGACTAGTTTAAAGGTTTTTCCCTATTAAGGTAAATTGGAAAGAATGGATCAAGGATATAACCAAATTCATAGATTAAATATAAGTGGGTACAAACATAGATGTGATGGTCTAATGACTATAATAGTACAAAAATAAAATGCATATGAGGATGCACAAAGTGATGAAACAGATGAAAAGTAGAATAAAGGTGGTCGAGCTGACCTGAGATACATCATGTATCCAAGCACTTCCTTCATAGTCTAAATGGACCTTAAGCCAATGTAGTTCACTCAGAAGTGGGAGAAAATTAAATGAAAAATGAATAATAGAATAATAATAGACTATTATTCGATTAGACTCATAATGCATGCCAAGATATGCATGTCTTGCATAGAGTCAGGTGCATAAGACATTCATAAATAGTTTCATTGGTGCACCTGAAAGTTGATCTTTGGAACTAAATTGACTTTTAGACTTAGATCCAAATTACATAATGATTAATATATAAAAATGAATGTATGCATCATATGTATGAGGAACTTATAATGGCATTGGATTTTCATTTGAAATGATCCAATTCAAATGTGAATACTTATAACTAAGGATAATGATAAGAACTACCAATACCAGATCTACAACTATTTACATTTAAATAAAGAAAAAAAAGGATACAAAAATGCAACTAACATAAAATCAAGATATGAACAATTAGGATTTAAATAGGAACAATAACGTATAAAAACAAAGAAAGAACAAATTAAGAAACAACATGAAAGTAAGATATGAATAATCAAGATCCATATGTACTAACAATCTAAACTTGGAACAAAGAATAAGACAAAACAACAAAAGAAAAGACCAAGAAGAGACAAGGAGAAAAGAAAAGAAAAAGACAAGAAAGCACAACAAAACACCAATAAAAAATCAAATAAACACAAACAAATAAGAGTTAGCATGGTTTTAAAATAATTATTCAAGGATGTGTACTAGAGGCATTACTTTCCACAATAACGTAACAAGAACAAGGACACAAAATTTCCCCCAAGTGATATGGAAAAAACAAAAAAGAAAAGGGGGAAAATAAGAAAAAGGAAGGGGGTGGCCGAGATGAATCTAAATGTACAAGACAAGTGGACATTACCTACATAGTTATAGGGAAGCATGGTCCAACATGAACTTCAAGCCAAATTTAGTTCTACTAGGAAATGGAATAGAAGAAAAGGTGATGATAAGAAAACATGATTAATGTTGTAGAAAAAAAATGAAATAGTCTTGCAAAATGGCAAGTACATGGGATTATTACTTGTAAAACAACAAGAGCATGGAGAGATCAGAATGAAAAAGAATGAAAAATAATGTTTTTGTTATTTTTTAGATATTTTTTCTAATATTTTTGTGTTTTTTGGATTAAAATATGTAAAAAATGTCCAAGGGAACAAACTAATAAAGGAGATGTACATCCAAGAGTGGAAGTTCCAATAATAGCTAAACTAGCTAAAATAACCCTCATAATTGGCAAGAGTAAGATCATGTTAAGGTAATAATGTCTACCAAATAGTAGTAAAATAATAGAAAAATATGCAGTGCAAGATAAAATCTAAAGAACCATGCAAAAAGTAAAAAATATATGTTATAGTATCTATGTGCACTTATCTATAAAAGAAGATGTTAAATACTATCCAAGTTAAATTGCTTTAAAGAACTAGTGTTGAATGTATCCATAATGCCTATGAGTCATAATCAAGATCATAATTGGTCAAGGGATAAAATATGTTTAGGTTACAATGGCCCAAGACATGAAAAGAATATGGTTCTTAAAGGTAATAGTCTAGAATCAATATGGTCCAAAAGAGGATGGTCTAGGGTGGGAAAAAATGTGTTCAAATTGATAATGGTCTAAAGCTTTCACTATCCAGAGTCATGAAAAGAATATGGTGCTCATAAGAATGATATAGGGTAGGTCCAAATAAAGTGATAATCCATCATAGGATGGTCTAGGATATAATGCTAGGATAAAATACTTTAACATAAGTTTCCCCCAAGTAAAGGGTCTTGTAGATAATGGTTTAAATGGTTGTCAAGCATGGAACCTCTTAAAATGTACAATGTTCATGGGCTCTAGAATTTTGTCACCATTTGGAGTATATATTTGATATGTCCCTGATCCATAGTTTTTCATGATAACATAGGGTCCAAGCCAATTGGGTTTGAACTTGCCCTTTTAATTACATTTAACATTTGTGTTCTTCTAGTTCTCTTTCAATACCAAATCACCAATATCAAACTCCTAAGGGAGAATGTGCTTATTGTATCTTCTTCACAATCTATTATAATAGGCTTGCACATTTTTTGGGGTAGCTAAATTCTTACCTTCAATAAGTTATATCTCTTACAACCTTGATACTCTATATTCCTTTTCATCTTCAAATTCTCCAAAGATACTAATAATGAAGGTAGCTTGATCTCAATTAGGACAATAGATTATATGACATAAACAAGGGAGTATGGAATGGATCTTATGGGGGTTCAATGACTGGTTAGATAAGCCCATAGGGTGTAAACTATTTGCAAGTGCTAATTATAGCCAACACCATTGAAAATCTTATTTAAAATGGTTAAACTGGTCTTTTGTGATGCCTTGGCTTGTTAATTGCCTTGTAGGTTATATGATGTAGATTTATTGTACTTGATTTTTAATTTTTCATAAAGGTATTTTACATCTCTATTTACAAAATATCCACCATTATCAAATATAATGCATACTAGGATGCCATATTGATAGTTTATATGTTAATGAATGAATTTGGATATCTACTTCTTGGTGATATAAGTCAGAAGAATGGTCTTGATCCACTTAGTAAAATACTCAGTAGCAGTTAAAATATGTTTATGGCCATTAGAAGATGTTGGGTTTATTTTCTCAATGAGATCGAGGCCCCAAGTAGAAAACAACCATGGTGTCATGACTAGTTGTAATGGTAAGGAAGGTACATGTATCAAATTTCCATGTTGCTAATAAAGAATACACTTATATAATTAAAAGAATCTATCTCTATTTTTGGCCAATAATAATGTGTTATGAGGATATTTTTAGCTAAGACTACATCATTGGTGTGGGCCCCACACATTCCTTCATGAACCTCCCTCAATGCTAACTTGGATCTATCGAAGATAAATAATGAAGTAGCATTCCATCATAGCCTTTATGATAAAGCATGTTTTTAAGGAGGGTATAATTAGATAAATGGTGAAGGAATAGTTTATATTGGTTATTGGATAAGTTAGGTGGAAAAACATGATCATGAAAATAATTATAAAAATATTGGAACCAAGGTAGTTCAGGTGGGGCATTGGGACCAGAAATGGCACATATACTTTTTAAATATAGTAAAACATGTGTAGGTTGTAGAATATTTTTAATAAGAAACTAATACTCTTTAGCACTACTATCAATGTGTATCATTGACCCAATAGTCTTAGATTAAGGTAAAAGTAGGTTTTGAAGGGGCCCCAAAACCCTATACATCAAAAAGAAAGATAAACCACTAAGCACAACCAGGTTTAAAAGAACTTGTTACTAGTAAAACAACTAAACCAAGTTTTACAGGGACCTACTACCAATAGATGTGACCATATAAAACTGCCATCAAAACACTGGAAGGAAAGTAAACAAATTGGAGCAATAAGCTGAAAAACCTCCCAAACTAGTAACTAGCAAACCAATGAAGCAACTAGTTTACCATCCCAAAAAAACCAATCAACAAAAGGAAACATTAGATTTTCCTTTTGAATTGAGATTTTTTTTACATGACTAAAAATTTTTATCTAGAGGGGGGACCAAAGGCTTAGACTTCTTCCTCTTAACTGTTGTCTATCCATCCTCTAACTTTTCTACCTTAGCAACCCATGCCTCAGAATACAATGATCCATGGAACCTAGGGGACACATATGCTGCAACAAAATCCATGTGAGAATCAGACAAAGTCTGGATCCTAGGAGGATCCTCTATAATAGGGGAAGAGACCAAGGCCACCTCAACCACTAGCTCAGAAAGACCACTAACCACAGCCTCCATAGGAGCTTCAAAGGAATGTTTCACCAAAGGATCCTCCATAACCACCAGCTCGGAGTGAACACTATCCTCAGTCTCAGGAATAGCCAAAACTTCCAAGGGTTGTTTAACCATGTAATGCTTAGAGGAAGCCTCAAACCACCAAGAAGGTGGTCGTCTAGATTTGGATTTCCCAGTAGCACAATGAGCAATAATATGACCCGTCAGGTGGCACTTCCTGCATCGAAAAGGGATACCCTCAAAATCCAACTTTTGTGTCCAAGTACCCCTTGGGGAATCCAAGAAAATCACCTTAGGAAGGCCCTTAGAAACATCCATATCTACTAGAAAGTGTGCACAGGTCAAATGGAGAATATCTGAAGCGTCTACATCCACAAATAAGAAATCCCCAATAACATTTCCAATAGTTTCAAAAACTGAATCATGCCAAAGATGTATTGGAAGATTAGGGAGCTAGACCCAGATAGGGAACTTATTAAAGGATTTCAAGAGAGGATCAAAATCCATATGCCATGGTTTGGCCATAAGTGGATATCTGCCCTGCCAAAAAAATTTATTGTGGCACAAAATAATCTTCCTGTCATTAGAGCAGAGGAACAATGCTATAAAAAAACCTTTAGCACACGGGAAGATTTGGAAATTATTTTCAATAAGTGGCATCCAGTTCTTGGAGATCCATCCATGTAGATCTACAAGAGAGGGCCAAAAGCCACATAAGCAAAAAATAGTAGCAAGAGAGGAAAACTCTTATGCCGTATGGAAGATGTTTTCAATTGATTCAAGATCTAGAGTTACCCTAATAGGTTTTAAAGGACTTATAGATGAAATATGAGAAGGCCCAGATGATGTGTGAGAAAGAGCGTCATGTAATCTAGCTTCAAATGTAGCCATGTCAGCAAAAGTCCTTCCCCCAGAACCAAGACCTGAACCAGGAGTAGGAGATCCATAAGCCAGATACAAGGCAAGAAGAGAACCCCCACCTATAGAATAAATCACATTAGGGGCAATCAAAACCCTACCTCGACACACAGAGGAAGCCCCACCCATAGCGGTAGCCACACAAGCCATAAGAGCCATGACCTCTGGCTTCAAAATTTGAAATCACGCACATGCGGGAGACGCAATAGGAGCCATTAATTAGGGATAATGGATTTCCTAAAATAAGTGGTTAGTATAGTTATTAATTGACCCAATAGTTATCATTACATTAGCAGATCTATTGTTGGCCCTTATTATTTGTTTAAACTATAGAGATTTAAAATAAGCCTTGATATTATCCACAATATTATTGTAAGGTATAAGATTGTCATCTCTAGTTTTATATTGATTATTGGTTTTATTGATAATCAATTAGGAATCACCATAGACTAATAAGTGTAGTATATTCCACTATCCAACAAGATAAAGTCCTGTAATAAGTGCCTCATATTTAGCCATATTGTTGGTATAATGAAAATTAATGTGAAATGATTTGGGAATAAAATCCCCATGTGGTGTAATCAGCAATATCTTGGATCTAGATCCATTAGAAGTGAAGGAACCATCAAAATATAGTTTCCATTATTCAAGTTCATGTTGTCCTTCTTCCACTACCATAATAGAGTTGTCTAGAAAGTCAAATCTATGTGGTTGAGTGTCTATAATAGGGGTCTCTAGAATTTTATTAGAAATAACCATCCCCTTGATAGCTTAATGATTCTAATACTCAACATCAAACTCTCTTAATATCATGACACATTTATCCATGTGACATGTTAGAGTTACTTTGGATAATAAAAATTTGAGAGGATCCACCTTAGTAATGATAATTATTTTATTGTTTAGCATATAATGTCACCATTTTTGGGAGGTGAACAGCATAACTAAACATGCCTTCTCAATAGGTATATAATTTTTTTCATAATCCACCAAAATTTGGATTAAATAATATGGTGCATGTTATTTACCTTGATCATCATGTTGGGCCAAAAGTACTCTTAGTGCATGCTCAATTGCTGAAATGTAAAGAAGTAGTGGTTGTCCAGGTGTTGGCAATCTCAAAAATGGTGGGTTGGAAAAATAGGTTTTGATCTTCACAAATTCTAGTTGAAAATATTCATCCCATTGATTCATGACCCCTTTCTTCAATAAACATGTAAATGGGTGGCATGTATCTATTGATTGAGAAATGAACCAACATATAGATTGGATCTTTCCTTATAGGCTTCATGATATTTAAGATTTGAAGGTGGAGGCATTTAAAAAATAGACTTAACCTTAGTAGGTTTGAATTTGATTCCTCTTTGTGATATAATAAACCCTAGAAATTTACTATAAGTGATGCCAAAGACATACTTTTTAGGATTCAAGGGGACTTTATATTCATGAAGTCTCTCAAAGATTCTATATAAAACATTAGGATATCTAGCACATGTTCTTGATTTTCCTAAAATTTCAACAACATATTCCTTAATAATATCATTCATCATGTCATGGAAGATTACAGTCATGACACACTGATAAGTGGCTCTAGTATTCTTCAGGCCAAATGACATGACTTGTTAATATAATGTTCCCCACAGGGTGGTAAATGTATTATTGTGCTCATATTTTTAATCTATTTTTATGTTATTATATACAAAAAAATCCATCCATGATGGACAACATCTCATACCTAGCATTATAATTGATAATCATGTCAATGTTTGGAAAAGGAAAATCATCTTTAGGGCATACTTTATTGATATCTCTAAAATATATACTAAGATGTATACCCTATGGATTATTAATAATTGAAAATATATTTGATATCTATTTGAAATAGTGTTGGAGATTTTTTATTGATGTCATATAAGTGTCAAAGTGAGTGGATAAAGTGATTTGATAGTCTAAAGTGACAATGACAAAGTGTGTAATGTGCTTATCCTATTATGCTTTAAGTAGGCTTAGTTAATCTTCAAAGTTTGACTATTTAGAGATTATTAGGGATGATTATGAATTATTAATATTGTAAAATAGTTCCTATCATAGGTCAAATATGAATTGAGTGATTATGTACATAAGTGGAATTCACCTGGGAGTCCATAGTTTTCATCTAGACATTTTGGGTCTAATGGTAGAAAATCTGAGTAGGTAGTTTGATGACATCATAATTTCCATGTGTAGATGATTCAGGGGTAGTTGGTTATATTTTTATGATAAAATTAGTCCAAATTTTCTATGGTACAATTCTCAAGTCATGCGATCAAGCACAATTGACAGTGTTTTCTATGTTCAAACAGAGTTGAGTAAGCAATTTGGTGATGTCATATATTGAAAATATGAAAGTTTTAGGATAATATAGACATATTTATGGATTATACTATGTGAATAGATCACATTATTCAAGTTTTGTATTATGTGAGTAAGCATAGCCAAAGTTATCAAGGTGCAAAGTTTGTACCTCAGACAAAAGTGTACTAAGTTCTAACATAGTCAATTTCCAAAGGTAGATCTAATGGAGCACATTTCATCACATTGAATATTGATTTCATTAAATTAATATTATCTCAAATTATTTATTTATATAAGTTTAATAATGAGTTAAGTGAGCAGTTTTGTAATAGCATATCTTGCATGTGAGAAAATTTCAAGAAGAAATAGTCATATGGGTTTGTTCAGTGTTATGCCTAGTTTATATGATGAAAATTTGAGAACATGATATGGATAGAGACATAATATATTCCTATCAAAAATTTTCCTTCTAGGTAGATATCAATGGTACTCATACTTAGTCTATTTTGCATGAAGTTAAAGATCAAGACTAGATGCAGATCCAATGATTCATGGGCATTCATACAGATCAAGATCCATGTTTCATGTTGAGTCGAATGAATCAAAGTTATATTTGTTTAACCAATTTAAAGATTTATATCCTTATAAAAGGATAAATATATTGTGTTTGTTCCAAGGTGTCAAGAAGTAACAAGATGAGGATAAGTGTTTGAAGTTTAACATAGAGCAGAGGTAAAGATCAAGTTTATTCTAAGATCCAAAGATGAGAAAATGTTCATACATATATATATATATATATATATATATATTCTAAGATCCAAAGATGAGAAAATGTTCATACATATATATATATATATATATATATATATATCAATGGTGTGTATTGAGAGAGATTATTTAATTTTTTTAATGTTTAACATAGATAAAGATCGAGCTATGTATAAGAGATTGATTATGCGTATGAGGTCAAGATTACAAGATTGTATGAGATGAGGTGAATTATTCAAAGTTTAACATTTGGGTAGTGGTGCACTATGAGTTAAATTTAAAAGAATATAAAAGGTGAATATTTAATCTAATATTTGAGGGCATGAGATTAATTTTAAGTGATTTAAGTTTAACTATGATCATTTAAATTCAAATATTTGAATTTAACAAAAGAAAGACCAGTGTCTAGTTTTTGGGCCATTTCTTTTCATACACATATAATTTTCTCATGGTGTAAAAAGAAAATTTGTAGAGGACTCCAAGGAAAATTTGGGAATATATATTTCAAGGTTTGAAAGTGTGTAAATTCAAAGTTATGAATGTTCAAATTTTACTATGTTTTTGTGTTTGCTCTACAAATAACCCAAGAAGGGTATTTGAGTTGTGCTCATTGGTATTTAAATGTTTAAAGGTGAAATAGATATTGTAGTATGTTTTAAACTCCATGAGGACCATTTTTGTGCATTATAAAGGTTTGACCAATCATATACTATATGAACAAAGGGTTAGAATTTGAATGTGTTTTAGCTCATAATGACTATGTATAGAGAGGTGTTTGAGTTAATTAGGGGTTAATAGAAGAGTGATATGATGGATGTTGGAACTTCAAGGGGACATATGGATCATTTATCATGGATACACATATTGTAAATTGTTCCTATCTTCCTATTTTTCTTAGAGAAGTGTTAAGGAGGTGAATGGGTCATTATAGGACCTAAAAGGTGACTTAGGCTTAGTTAAAAGAGAGTTATGCTTAAGTGTGACCCGTGTAAGATGCCTTAAATGTGAAGGAATGTGTTTTGGATGACAAGGAATATTTTGGACATGATAATTCGTGAAGGATATATAAATAGTGAAATCAAAGATTATTTCTATACTTTTATGTGGAATTTGTATTGAGAGGGCTGATCTTAAAAGATGTTATAGATGCTTTGAGTGTGAAAATTTGAAAAGAGATATTATAGTTTATATATCCATTAAATTGGCAAGAAATTAGTGTTTAAGAGATGTTGTGTTCATAGGTGTTGTTATGGTTTCTCAATGTATATGGGGTTGTAGGCTCCTTGCAAGGTGAAAATTGCTAAAGGTCTAGTTATTATGGTAGCTCAGCTCGATAGGTGTAGTAGCTCCTTGTGGGATTCTAGTCTCACTAAAATAAGGGATGGTAGTTCTTTGATCAGTTATATCTAGACTAAATTAAATATTTTTATTATAGCATAGTATTCTAATTGCAAGTTCTAGTGGTTTTTCTCCCCCAAGAGGGTTTCCCACATATGTCATGTGTTATGTGCTTGATCTTGAAATGTCTCTCTTATTCATTGATATGATTGATATATATGCTTCATGAATGATTTTGGTAATTGATTAAGAGTTTTGAAAGGTTTGAAATTTAATTTGGATTATTTGGGCTTACTAATTCACCCCCCCCCCACTCTGAGTGATTGTACCTCTAATAATTGGTATCAAAGTAGATCCTTTGGTAAAGGCTTGATAGCTTGAAGGTGATCCAAGGTACAATATGGGTAGTCATCAAATGCAAGGAGTTTTCTATACTAAGAAAGTAATAATTTTAAATAGATCCAATTAATATTTTTAAAATGCAAGGATGAGGACATATATTATTTCCATAGGGTTTAATGTATGGCAATCTATTGTGGATGGTTATGATGTTCCTACTACTCCTCCATCTAGTGTTGCATATAAGAAGTTATTTGAGAATAATTATAAGGAAATTAATGCCACTACTTTTTGGTCTTACAAAGACTAATTTCACCAAGGTAATCCATTATAAATCTACTAAAGATACATGGGATAAATTTTAGATCATTCATGAAGGATATTCAAATGTTAAGTTGGCAAAGTTGTAAACTCATTGAAGATAAACTGAGAGTCTTAAAATGAAGGAGGAATATTCTATATAATCCTTTCTAAATAGAGTTAATGAGAGTGTGAACATCATCAGAGGTCTTGGAAATAACCTTGAAGAGGCTACTATAGTCTAAAAGTTATTAAGGTATATATCTCTCAAGTTTTATCCAAAAGTATCTGCTATAGAAGAAATTCATTATCTTACTCAGTTGAATATGGATCAATTACATGGAACACTTCTTATTAGATGAGATTAAATGATGATATACCACCAATGAAGGAAGAAGCATTCAAGATAGAATTGAAGCCAAAGAAGATGTTCCAAGGTAATAAACCCAAAGAGGATGAGATATCTAACATTAATGAGGATGAAATAATTACTTTGATTACTAGGAAATTGAAAACATGCTTAGGGAAGTATAAGGGTAAAATACCCTTCAAATGTTTCAAATGTGGAGAGATAGGACATTTTTATCATAAGTTCCCTCATAATTATTATAAGAATGATGATGAAGAGCATGGTGAAGGAAAAGATGAAGACAAGAAGACATACAAGAAGAAAGGATTTAGAAAGTATAACAACAAGAATAAGTCATTAAAGAATAAGAAGAGTCTCTACACCAAAGAATATTACAACTCATAAGATGAGAGTGAAGATAGTGACTCAAAGTATGTTCATGAATATGATGGTCCTATTGAAGATGAGTCCTTATTTATCGCTAAGGAAGAAAGTTGATCATATAAAAAGGAGTCTACTTGGAGTGATTCAAATGAGGATAAAGATGAGGTGGAATATGAGATTAAATTGATGAATGCTCTTGAAGAACTAAATATTGAGAAGAAGATCAATAAGAACATGAAATCTAAACTCAAAGACTATGAGGAGTAATTTAGTGTGTTTAAATCAAGAATGAATGAGGACACCAATGAGCATGAAGATATTGTCAAACATCTCAGTTGTCAATTAGAAATTATGTCTATAATCTTGAAAACTAAATAAAATGAATTTTCAAGGTATATAATTCAAAATTAGTCATTGAAATTTGAGTCAAAAAAGACATCTAGTAAGGTAAAGTCATTTGTGAGATTTGAAAAGAGCTCAGGTAATCTAGACAATATTCTAAGTGGTCAAAAGCATGTTAGTGATAGAACTAGTATTGGATATGAATAAGAACAAAATAATCTAACTCAATACAAGATGAATACTAATTTGAACAAGGACAATCATACATTAAAGATAAATCATTAGATAATGAATTAAGGTGCTAGTAGAATGAAGACAAATCAGATCAAACATCTAAATGCCATGAGGTATGCAAGTTTTAATGGTTATTATTACATATATAATCAATTTGGGAATAAAGATAGAGAATGAAAGAGACCTATTAGAAATGATTTTTCATGGAATTATGATGGAGGTCATCAGTCAAAATGTGTGAACAAAGTTAAGTGATTTAACTGTCTTGATGTGGACAATTCGTAAACCATTTTTTATCACATAAAGTTAGATAAGGTGAGTCCTCTTTAGAAAGAGGATGTTGTTTCATTTATTATGACATAAGACACATTTTAAGTATCTATCCAAATAGGGTAAGACAAATTATGTTTCCATCAAGGATTATTATTTGATACAACTATGAGAGCATTTACCACATTTCTAGGTTCTAAAAGCAAAGGCCATTAAGTAAGAATAAGTTTAATCAGGCTCCTAAAGTGTAAGGTAGAAGGAAAATTAACTCATGGAAACAAAAGGTGGTACGTATGAGTCATGATGAGTCTATAGCCCCAATTAATTTATTTTCTATAGTGTAAAATGCTTCTAATGTTGAGGAGTGCCAAGGGCTCTCATTGTCTACTCATGTTGTGAATTAAGAGACCAAGCTCAAAGAGAAGACTAAGATACTAGTTGAGGCTAGTTTTGAGGTGCATATGGATCCAAATGAACATCATAATATTATTTATCATGTATCATGCAAATAACATCAATTTTTTATGCCTAGCGATGAGGTTCCTAACTGCAAGGTGGATTTTTTAGATGAAAAGGTATGTCATGAATCTATATTGTCTCCATGTATTGTCAATTCAATCCTAGAATAAAATGAGAATATTGTAGTGGATGAGCATGTTGCTTATCTTAAGACTAAGAATAATTAAAAGTATCAAATGATCAAGGAGGATAATTAATATGAGGAGTTATGGATAACTCCTAGTTTCACATTGCTATAGGACATTGTGAAGTAGGGTGTCTTTTTATATGCTTTTTAAGAGACATCTTTCTTGTGGAGAAACAAGTTTGTGTGCTAAAGATCATAATTTAAATATATATAGATACTTGTGTTGATTTTAGAAGTTTATTGGTTAAGGGAGGAGGGGGGGAACAAGTTCATGAGCTTGCTCCAAAAGTTTGTGAAGGACCTATAGTACAAGGTCAAAATGGGTGCTTCTAGGTGGCATAATGAGATTGATTAAATGTCAAGAAGATTTTGGTTCTCAAAAAGGTCTATGCACTTATTTTTGATGTGATCCAAGTTTTTTTGTGTTCTGAAGGTATGTTGAAGTCAAATTGGAGATTTTTTAGTACTCTCAATTTTTTTAGTTTTTAGCTTAAGGGCAAGCATGCCTAAAATGGGTTATAGGATGTATGGGTTCCCAAATATGTAGAAGCTCAAATATTGGTCCAGAAGTTTGTGATTGGTGTTTCTATGTGTGTAATAAGTTTTAGAGGTGTGCATTGACTAGAAGAAGGTTTGTTGACCTTATTTGTTTTAATTTTATAGGGTTTTGGGCTATGCTACAAAAATGGTTTGCCTTATGAATATAGGTCTAAGGCTTCTTAATAGGCTTAATGGTCCAAATGGGTTATCAAATAAAGGTTCACAAAGATTTGAAGGTTTGTGGTTTTTAAATTATCCATGTTTTTGTTAAGATGGAGGCTTAATTGGCTAGTAGGTTTTTGAAGGGAGAATGTTTCATAGGTTTATCTTGGTGATTAAAATTGGTGTGCTTGAGAGGGCATATTATAGTGATCTAGATATGAATTTTTAGGCCTTGAAGTTGTGTCTACTAAAATTTATAATCTCTATAATTTTTAAGTAGGGATACTAGGAGACTAGACATGCCTAGTAAAATGAAGAGTGATTTTTGTTTAGTTATTTCAAATATCAAGGCATGAGTATTTTTAAGGTGAGTTCTTAGGTTGGTTTAGTTCATGTTTCTTATTTTGTGAGTGGCATAAATTTATGTTGGTGGTCCTTGTGGTAGCTTGAAGTAGAAGGCTAGTAATCTTATATGGTGGTTTCTCATGGTGTGGGGAGATATAAAGATGCTTAGGAGGTGAAATTTATAAAAAAATATGAGGGGAGTCCCTCTCAAATGTTTCTTGGTGAGTTACATCATATTTTAGTGTTTTGTGTGTTCTTTCTTCATTGGTTGTAGTGCTTGGTAGAAGAAGAGTGTTGGTATGTAGCAAGAGGAACTTGCCAAGGAAATAAGAGGTAGGCTCAAGGTAAGGGGGAGTTTTTAATATGTTTATAATATTTTCATTTCCTATTGGTAGTATTTTTATTTCCTTGAGATCATTTGGTTCCCACTTTGTCATTGTGTCAAAGGGGGAGAAAGTTCCTATTGTGAGAGTTTTTGAAGAGAGAGAAGGAAGGTGAGTTGTATGATGTATGTTGACATCAATGAAAATGGGGGAGATTTTTGGATAGTTTTAAATTATTTCATATAAATTTCCAAGTGAGTGGATGAAGTGACTTTATAGTCTAAAGTGATAATGACAAAGTTCAAAATGTGCTTATCCTAGTATGCTTGAAGTAGGCTTGGTTAATATTCAAAGTTTGACTATTTAGAGATGTTAGGGATGAGTCTTGATCAGAAATTTGGAGTCTATAGATTTGAAATCACAAGTTCGTAGATTTGGAATTACAAGTCCATAGATTTGGAATTACAAGTCTGTAGATTTGAAATTTCAAGTTTGTAGAAATCCCACATAAAGAGGGATAATTTTTTGGTAATATCATGCCCCAGCCACATGGGAGAAACTAGCCACTTTACTGAGCCACATAGCTCATGATCCATCTGGCATGTCCTAGAATATGATAAACATGAGAATAGACATGCCAAGTCAAATCTTGAAATTTGGTTTTGATAATGGTTCCAATTCAGAGTTTTAGTGGTGGCACACTGTAGATCTCATTGAGAGCTTTCTGACACATTTTTTAGAACATAAATATGAGTTTGGGAGCTCCTATTATGGCCATTTGAAGATTGGTTGAAAAATGTCTCTTGTGACATATGGCACATGTTTCAGGGTTGTTTCAACATTTGAACTATTGAATGTTGACACTTGGCAAATGCTAAGGTTTGAAAAAAAATTGGTTCAATGACATGTTACATCATCAACATGCCATGTGGAGTCAAGAGTGAGATAAGCTCATTGAGTAAGGTGGCGATTTTGAAGGAAAGACCAAGTCCAACGATGCATGTTTGGCACATTCTCCAATGTGTATGCCAAGCTAGGCACCTTGAGCCCACCAAAAGGTGGGTTTTGACAAATTCAAGGAGGAGCTTAAGCTATTTAAAGCATAAAAACACTTTCCATGTAGCCAATATGGGATAATGAGTTAAGTTCAAAGCACCAAAAAGGAGGGAGAAAATTTCAAACTCATGCAAAGTGCCTAAAAGAAAGGGTCGATAGTTTTGAACCCCTGACCTATCACCCAAAAGGGATAGGCTTTGATCACTTGAGCTATGGGGGTCAAAGTGCTATTTAAGGCATGAATTTGTACTTAAAGGTAAGCTTCTGGCCAACTATGTAATAGAGAATATAGACCCACTTACAGTATTTGGTCATTTTGGAGCCCTTAAAGGTCGAATCAGAGCTTAGAGTAAACTACAAACTTGTTTAGAATTCAGATACACTATATTAAATATATTCATTTGACCATTTTTGAGAATTAGTGATGCCATTTTAAGCTATATAAGTTTCTAATTTTGATATGGAGAAGCCTCTGTGTGTGATTCAGGATGGTAAAGGACAAGCTGAGTCAGCTAAGGTCTTTCAAAGGTCTGATCATTATTATTGCAAAGAGATATGATATTTTATTGTTTGTAAGTATTATTTTGGCTTGAAAATTTAGTAACAATTAATGGATCGGTTTGATACCAACTCAAGGACGTCGGAATTTTGAACCTCGTAAACAATTTCTATGTTTTGATCTTTGAATTCAATTTTGCATTTCATTTTTAGTTAATTTATAGATTATAATTCAGATTTTAATCAGAATGCAAAAATTACTCATTTGATCATTTATGTGAAATTGGATAAAATCAAGAATTTGAAAAATTTGACAGTTTCAATGGATATTTGATGTGATCTATTAATTCACCTTTATTTCAGTTTTGAAACATGATTTGGATCAAATTTTAATCAAATTTAATCATTCCAACATCTTATAAGTTGAGAAATTCAAAATCTATACTTTTAAAATTTCATTTAGAGTTTATCAGTGGAGTTTAAGGATCAAGTTGGTATCAGAGCAATTAGAAATCTAGGTTAGCTTATGATTGTGTGATTTGATAGTTGCCTTTAGTTTATTGATTTTCAATATCACTTGATTAGATTGTAGTATGCAGTTGTGGAATCAATGTGTCTATAGGAAAACATGGGAAAATTGTCACACAAAGCCAAGATGGAAGATCTTGAAGCCATCAATACTCATATTCAATATGAGAATGATTTTATAAGAGCTCGATTATACTCCTTAGATGAGGAGATTGCAAGTTTGAAATCTGAGCCTGAATCTAAGGATGAGCTCTTGATCAAATTGCAGTGTGGTGAACCAAAGAAGGCCATACCTTCCACTTCAGATGTAGAGACTATGACTAAATGCACTATAAGTTATTCACCACATAATTCATCTACTTCTTTCCATTCAGATTCAGATTCAAGTAATGATGCTTTTGGTAGTTTTAAACAACACACTAAGCTATAGGATCCAAATTGTTGAATAAAATGGGATTTAATGGAAGAGGTCTTGGTTGAGATGGCCAAGGAATTACTAACCCAATACAGGTAGAGCATATATCTCTTCATGCAAGTTTGGGTTACACTAGTGAGCAAGTGGAAATTGGAGAAACTTCCTCCATGGCTAAAGGAAGACAAGATTATAATAGCAAAGGACCAAGGCCACTAGTAGAGCATGTACGGTGTAAGAAGGAAGGTAGAAGAGGTATTGAGATTCCACCTCCTAGTTCCTACACTAGATTTATCACTAAATCTTTTGATCCACTTTTTATGTTTAAGAAATTTGAATTTAACATTCAGAAGATAATGCAATCATTTCCATGCATTTTTTGTGGGATGCATAACCATAGTGTTATATTTTGTTGGAAGAGACATGCTTTTCTCAAGTAGATTGTAGGTGTTAAGAACCATTCTTGTCATGGTAAAGTGAGAAGAGGTAAAAGGGAGACCTCACCTAAGAAGGTTGTTTGCACTCATTGCCATATGAGTGGACATTAGATTGATCATTGTTTTAAACATCAATCATCTTCTCATTCTAGAAATGGTAAAACTAAGATGATTTATCAACCTATTACTAAGGTCAATGAAGCTAAATCAATCCATAATGATGCTAAGGAATCCACTAAGACAATCAATTTCACTAGGAAGAAAGAAATGGTTAAGTGGATTATCACTACATTCTTTTTGCAAAGCATGGTTATGAATTCACCTAAGGGAATGAACAAGCTTTGATAGATGTATATTAGAGTTGGTGCGAACACTTCAAGACAGGTTTATCATATGAAGTTTTTCAATTCTCACTTTTGATAAATCTAAGTTTTGAATCTCTTATTTATGATGTGTGAGTTGTCTAGAGGACTTGAACTCATTTGATCAGTTGGAGATAATAGCAGAATGCATGTTGTAGGTTGAGTTAATTCCTTACAGTTCTTATTTGACTACTATTTTGAATGTATCTATTTTTGGCACATGCATGTATAAGATGCATTGTTAAGACCTTATGGGCATGTTTGGATGTTAGGCAATATACACTTTGTGTTGTTTGCATTTGCTTAGCATATAAGTTCCATACTAGGGCATTGTATTACAACATGTCCACAACATTTATTGTATGTTTTTAGCATTATAAAATTGTCTTACAGTTACATTGGGAGTTGTTTCAGTTTTTGGCAATTCACCATTTTACAGGATGTGACATGGGCATATAGTTTTGGTATGTTGTAATCACTTTTGCAGTTACAAATTCACTTACTCATGCCTTTGGATAATGCATTTTTACAATTTGATTGTGAATCATTTTAATGCAATTGTTTATACCTCTTGCTATGATTGGGTTCTATTTTCATGGATGTAGTAGACCAGTTTGTAGTTTCAGGTCATATTGGACTTTTGGAGACCAAAAGCCCTCCATTGGGGAGGTGTGATCAGAGATTGGGAGTCTGTAGATTTGAAATCATAAGTCCATAGATTTGGAATTACAAGTCTGTAGATTTGGAATTATAAGTCCATAGATTTGAAATTGCAAATCCATAGAAATCCCACATAAAGAGGGACAATTTTTTGGTAATATCATGCCCTAGCCACATGGGAGAAACTAGCCACTTTACTGAGCCACATAGCTCGTGATCCATCTGCCACATCCCAAAATATGATAAATGTGAGAATAGACATGCCAAGTCAAAGTTTGAAATTTGGTTCTAATAATGGTTCTAATTTAGAGTTTTAATGGTGGCACATTATAGAGCTTGTTGAGAGCTTTCTGATGTATTTTTTAGAACATAAATTTGAGTTCGAGAGTTCCTGTTATGGCTATTTGAAGATTGATCAAAAAATGTCTCTTGTGACATATGGCACATGTTTCAATGTTGTTTTGACATTTGGACCTATCAGAGGTTGAAACTTGGAAAATGATAAGGTTTGAAAAAAAATTGGTTTAATGACATGTCATTAACATACCATGTGGAGTCAAGCGTGAGATAAGCTCATTGAGCAAGGTGGTGAGTTCGAAGGAAAGACCAAGTCTAATGGTGGATGTTTGGCACATTCTCCAATGTGCATACCAAGCTAGGTGCCTTGATCCCACAAAAAGGGGGGTGTTGATAGATTCAAGGAGGTGCTTAAGCTATTTAAAGGATAAAACCACTTTCCATGTAGCCAATATGGGATAATGAGTTAAGTTCAAAGTGCCAAAAAAGGAGCGATAAAATTTCAAACTCATGCAAAGTGCCTAAAAGAAAGTGCCAATGGTTTTGAACCCCTAACCTATCACCCAAAAGGGATAGGCTTTGATCACTTGAGCTGTGGGGGTCGAAGTGTTATTTAAGGCATGAATTTGTACTTAAAGGTAAGCTTTTGGCTGGCTATGTATTAGAGAATATAGACCCACTTATAGTATTTGGTGATTTTAGAGCCCTTAGAGGTTGAATCAGAGTTTGAAGTAAACTAAAACTTGTTTAGAATTCCAAGACGCTCTATGCAATATATTGATTTCCCCATTTTGGAGAATTGGTGATGCCATTTTGAGATATATAAGTTTCCAATTTTGATTTGGAGAAGCCTCTGTGTGTGATTTAGGAAGGTGAAGGATGTGTTGAGTCAGCCAGGGTCTTTCAAAGGTCTGATCACTATTATTATAGAGAGATATGATATTTTGTTGTTTGTAAGTATTATTTGGGCTTGCAAATTTAGTAACAATTAATGGATTGATTTGATACGAACTCGAGGACGTAGGAATTATGAACCCCGTAAACAATTTCTATGTTTTGATCTTTGAATTTAGTTTTACATTTCATTTTTAGTTAATTTATAGATTATAATTCAGATTTTAATCAGAAGGCAAAAATTACTCATTTGATCATTTACGAGAAATTGGATAAAATTGACAATTTGAAAAATATGACGGTTTCAATGGATATTTGATGTGATCTATTAATTCACCTTTATTTCAATTTTGAAACATGATTTATGATAATATTATTCCCATGTTACTATGGTCCAAATATCAAGTCTTTTGATGAAGTTAATCTAAAGACTTGTTTGTGTAAAGTTGGGCTCCCAGTCATTTTGATAGTGTTTTTGATGTTCAAATAGAGTCGAGAAAGTAGTTTGGTGACATAATATCTCACATGTATGAAAGTTTCAAGAGTATCTAAATATATGGATGGATCATCCTATGTGAGGATATCACATGGTTCAATTTTCAAATCATTCAACTAAGCAAATCCAAAGTTATTAAGGTGTAAAATTGGTCCCTTAGATAAAAGTGCACCAAGTTCCAACACTTGGGTCAATTTGCAAAGGCAGATCTAATGGTTTGTGTTTCATCTCATAGAATATCAATGATGTATAATGAATCTAAGATAAACTTAGTTATTTTTATAAGTTAAATAATGAGTTGATTAATTAATTTTGTAATAACATAAATTGCACATGAGAAAGCTTCAGGAAGAAATGGTCATATGGGTTTGTTCAGTATTATTCCTAGTTTATATGATGAAAATTTGAGAACATGAGATGGATTAAGGAAAAATATATTTTTTTGTCAATATGATTGTCATTTATGTTAAAAGGGACATTATGGATGTCATTGATGTCAAAATGATCGGACAAGATTGATGAAGAGAAGATCATGTTTCACAGTTGCACTATGTAAAGTTGTCATGATTTTATAGAGACCATTTTGGATGTTTAAAGTCAAAAGGATAGAACATATATTATTGTATTTTCATGCACATCTTGAATATATGGTCTGCAAGTTTAGAGGAGAAGTAATGAACTCATAATTGATTTATTTAGCTCTCAAACATTATAGGGTTTCACAGTAAAATCTTAAGGGGTTAGCCATGACATCAACAAGAAAATTTCCACTTTTATTTTGACTTGGTATAGCCAGGAACCGGTAACTTAAGTTATAACTTAAGTCCATATCATCATTAAGAAACTATCCCTTCAACCTAGCAATTACCATCTCTAATCAATGATCAAAGGACTTTATATTTTCCTAATTCTAAGACTTAATTTATGTCCCAACTTGATCAATGTCCTGCACTTCATCATACATAGATGATCTAATGAAGTGAAGAAAAGTCAAAGTGTCAAAGGTCCTTTTGATTGAATGTGCTAATGTCAAGTGTCATAAGCATATATTCTATTAGATAGAGGACTAGTGAGAATGAGCCTATCAAATTTAATTATTAAGCTAATTTTAAGATCAATAGCTTGAGAATAATCAAACATTAGATATCTAATAGAGTGTGATAAAGTTAAATTTTCAAAAGGAGCTCCAAGTGAGCATGCAAGTGAAAAGTGTCACATTCATAGAGATATTTAGATAGAGACCTAATGAGTGTAATATTTATATATATAGAACAAAAATTTTAGAATATATGATAGTGCACATGTGATCATGCAAAGGAGATCCAATGGAATGAATGGACTCAAATGCTATAAAGAGCTTAACATATAACAACTAGACAGAATTTAATATTATTCATATTTGAAGATCTAATGGCATGTGGAATCTTGGATGAGAGAGATCTAATGAAGTGACTGGACTCAAATGGAACAAAGTGATTAATGTTTATCAACACAATAATAAGTTAAAGACTAATCAAGTTTGAGAGGATCTATGGAGTGAAAGAGTGAAAGTGATCCAAGGAAATAAGAAGTAGTGAGATGAGGTCAAAGTGTCTAAGTTTAATGACCAAGTCAAGGTAAATGTTATTCATCTTCAAAGATCAAATGATATATAGAAACTAGGATCTGGAGATCGATGGATGCATTTTAAAGAGTGGAACATTAAATTTTAGTAGCATATAGAGATTTGATAGAGCGAGAGATCTTGGAGATGGCACAAAGAAAGATATTAAAGACCATTATTTAAAGTTTTAAAATTCCAATGGTCAAGTGGAGAAACATGTAGGAACTTATAGTTAAGCCCTAAATCATAATATAGATAACAAGATTGATCGATTTAGCTGATCAAATCTATGTAAAAGTGCATGTGAATAATAACCATAGCCTGATATTTACTAAAGATAGTAATGAGACTAAAAATTATGAAATTGGAGCATGATTTCAAGATGTGAGAAATGTGTAGCTCAAGAAATTGGAACTAAGTCTAGAATAGAGTGTGATGTGTTACAGTGTGAGTGTGAACACATAAAAGATATGAAGACCTAGATAAAAATCTTATATATGTGACATTTCGGATACATGTAGATGTTGTTGGATTTATTCAAATTATGTTAAATAGAAAATCATAAAGACATAGAACCAAAGGAGGTAGATAAGAGTAGAGTGGTTAGTGAATCCAATGTAGTGTTTCAAATAATTACATATTCAAACACATATAAATAGAGATGAGTAGAGAGGAAGAAGGAATAAAGATAATGTGTAGGGCATGATCAGTTACAGATTAGATTTGTAAAAAAAAAATATATAGTTGGATTCATTTATGAATCTATTTTGTATACTAGAGTTGTAGCTCCATAGATATGATTGGTTGGTGCCATTAGAATAGTTGATTTGGTGATCAGTTAAGGGATTAGTGTCTCCTTAGGATTGGTGTCCCTAAATATAACTAGTGATGTTTTTCTAGTGGGATTGTAACTAGTGAGGTTCTGCCAAGTGATGTGTTAACTATGAGGCTAGATTAGAATAGTAGATTCTAGGATCTATTTTCACCATATATTTTACCTTTAATTTTTCCATGTATAAATTTTTTGTCATGAGTATTTATGTGTTTATGATCTTTGCATATTTTATTTGATCTACATGTATCTTTTAATCTACATTAAAAGTATTTAAATAACTAGTTTTAATCAATATATTGATTCACCCCCCTCTCACTATCTAGTTGTGTTCCAAAAATTAGTATTAGAGCATAGGGTTCCTTGAAATAAGCTTAATTATCTCAAGTAGATCTTGGAATAGTGAACACAATGTCTAGTCAAGAAGAACCTTCATCAAATAAATCACCTCTCTTTGATGGATCTAACTATGCATTCTAGATCATAAGAATGAAATCATACTTATCCTCATTAGGGTTTGATGTATGGATGTCTTTAGTAAATGGATATATGTCCCTTTCTACAAATCCTATTGATTAGGCTTAAAATAAGTCATATGATAGCAATTCCAAGGTTAAGAAAGTTATTCTTTGTGGGTTATCAAAATTAGAGTTTGTCAAAGCGATGCATTGTCAAAATACACAAGACATCTAGAATAAGCTAAAGACCATCTATGAAGGTGATGATAAGGTAAATTAGGACAAGATAAAAACATACATACATATGTTTAAAAGTATTAAAATGACTAAATATGAGAATATTGTATATTACTTCTTTAAGGGTTTATGAAATAGTTAATGCAATCAAAGTCCTTGGAGAGGAAATGAAAGAATCAATCATTGTCAAAAAGGTCCTAAGATCTTTGACATCAAGGTATGATTTTAAAATATCTAAAATAGAAGAAGCAAGATATATAGATAAAATCACTATTTATGAGTTACATGGGACCTTCATAGCCTATGAGATCAGAATGGGAGAGACAGACACCTTTAAGAGAGAAGTTGCATTCAAAGTAGCCAAGCAAGTAAAGGAAAAAACATCAACATCTGAATCTAAGGAGATTGATGAAGAAGAAGCTAACTTTTTCAAAAGACCAAAGAGAGGATCTATAAATTATAGAGGTAAGTTACCCTTCAAATGATTTAACTATGGTAAAGTGGGACATTTTGATGTTAAATACTATTGAGACCAACACCCCCTATCTTTCTTTTTTCAAAGGAAGACCCTTGTATTTGTTTCCAAAAAGTCTATATTTTGGATTGAATGTGAAGAGTTGTCTTATCTTAGATTCTAAAGGTAAATCAATTTTAAAATTTGAATATGTGCTTTGATGTATTTGATCATGTTTATGTTTCATGGTTCAAAATTGCTAATAGTTGTCTTCAACGTGATTAGTTGTAGGTTCCATGGAAGAAGATAGGGTTCCTAAGGAACAAACCTTAAAGGTGGTTTGAATTTTAAAATTCATAAAAAATACTTGTAAGAAATTTTATTTTCTTTTGATTAAATGATCTTAAGTCTAATTTTATATTAAGCTTCAAATGTGTTTTTTCTTTAAAAACATGAATGAATATTAATATAAAACCTTAGGCTAAACTTTACACATGATCAGATATTAATTTAAAGCTTATTCTCTTTTATGGATCTAACGGTAATCACTTATTTGTTGATTTTGATTCGATAGTGCAAATATCGCAAAGTATTTTTAAAAGGACATACAATTAATGATTTGGACCTAGTAAATATTTAATAGTTATTATTTGCTTGAAGATTTCAATCCAATGGTGTGAATTAAATCTGAAACCCAAAAGGATGTTAATAGCTATTAACCACTTAGGACTTGATCCAATGGTTCACATTACCTCAGAAGTTCTAATCTGATGGTGTGCATCAACCTAAAATCCTCAAGATCTCCTGAAGGCTTTATGCATGGCACTCATTCATTGGATGAAAAAGATGTTATTGTCTTAAAATTGATAGGTTCACTCCCATAATTTGAGTCTACAAGGATGAATTTGATGGGACTGAACCCATCAAATTTGACATAAGATATAAATATTATATTGTGTTAAATTTGAAAGGTTTTCCCCCATCATTTGATATATTCAAGGACATATTTGATAAGACCAAACCAATCAAATTTAAACTAAACAATCCCATAAGCCTTAAGATATCTTGAAGACTTTATGTGTGGCATTCATTTATTAGATAAATAAATTCCATTATATTAAATTTGATAGGTTTGTTCCCATAATTTGAATTTTGTGACAATGTATTTGAAGTGATCACATCCATAAAATTTAACCGAGAGAATCTTTGAAGCCTTGTGAACTCCATTATCTTAAATTTGATACATTTGCTCCTATCATTTGACATCTGTGAGAATGTATTTGATGTGACTAAACCCATCAAATTTAACTTAGACAATGCTTTAAATCCTAATCAAAGGGGGAATTTATAAAAACCCTTTAAAGAAATTTTTAGCTTTTTTATTAAAATGAGCTTAGTATATAAAGATATTAGCCAAAGTCATTTTCTATTTTTTAAACATAAAATTCTAAATGATCTTTTTAAACCTAAGATTTATATGATCATGTAACTGATTAAAAGGTAAGCATCTTACATGATCCAATGGTGATCTCTTGCTTACTTGATTTGATCCAATGGTATGATGAAGTTGAAGATTTTTCAAAGGCCTCACAAGCTTGACACATGGCACAATCAATAAACTCAAAGATCAAGAACTAATGAAATACAAGAGAAAAATAAAGGGGACTTTTGAAAACCAATGGTCACTCTTCAAATAGAATTTATGAAATTTGCCACAAAAGGAATGGACCCTATCACATAGGCTCCACATAAGCATGGAGGATCAAAATGAAATATATCTCATGATTGAAAATGCAAAAGAAATAATAGTGAGGTTCCATCATATCTAAGGCACGTATCAGATCAAAGTTGGATGTTTTAGTCATTAAAGCCAAAAACCTTGAACCCTTTATAAAGAAGTTTAGAGTCAGTTCAATTGATTATATGACACTTGAGATAATTACAAACTAAATGTAGAGCAAGTAACTTATTAAGAATTTTAATAGCTTTGAAATTACAATATAGTGTTATCAATGGTAGTAGGCAAACAATAGATGAAGATTGAATTAGATCTTTATCTAACTTCAGATGGTGAAGGAAGGGTCTTTAGAGATAAAGAGGTAGATTTAATAGCCTTGAATGTGCATGGAATCAAAAATTGGTCTAAATTATTCTTCTTTATCAAGGAATTACATCCATTTTCCTAGGAAGAAAATAGGAATGCTTTAGTGTACCAAAGATACAAGGATTTAGTATCGATTCAAATGGCAAGCCTTCATCATTTAGCTACTAAACTAGAGGTAATACATTATATTGATCTTCTTATTCCTATTTTTGTTGACTAAATAATAGATTGAGAATGGATTATTCATGAAAGAAGTATCAAAAAATTTGAATGCATAGCTCCCATGGCCTTTGATACTTATTATAATCTTTCTTTACCTCATATTGATCTCCCTTCCTTGAGAGAATTGATAAATTCCCAAAACCTGGATACAGTCCTCTCACCTTGGTTAATCCAAGGTTCCCATATTTTTAGGACCTCATATGGTGAGATTCCTATTGCCCAATTTAAGGAAGGTGTTAGGGTAGCTATGAATTTATTAAATAGAGCTTTTGGTGCCTCTTCTACTACTTATTTAAGTAAGAGTTGGGTAGCTTATGTATATTGCATGTTGGAGTGGAACTTAACCCTTCCTATTGGAGACTTAACAAGTTTATTCTTGGCCAAATAATTTATAGCCATCAAGAGAAAGACTTCCAATCAATTCTTTATGATCTCTTAACTCTTGGATTCAATCCTAGCCTCTATTAATTTCCCTGGCATTTAAAATTGATCCCCTGATGGTAGATCTACCATTTCCCATCATTATTCCAAATTACATATATTCAAATATAGGAATCACATGTAATGCATATGTGATGGTATCTTCTCAGTCATTTTTTAGGAAACACTAGTATCCCTATGCCTAGGATTTATCCTCTAATCAAAACACAAGTAGAGACCATGGGAAATGAGTGGTTCTATCTAGATTGCACTATAATAAGGATAGAGGGACTCATGGTCCAACCATACAAATTGCCTATATATGTTCACAATAATCTTGTAGATCAATAAATTTCTTATCAAATTATCCAAGGAATGGATTGGCACTACAAGAAGAATAAGAAATCTCAGGTTTAGGTTCATCCCTTTCCACTAGACATTAGCAAAATTGTAATCAAGGATTGGAAATAGCTAGACATTATGGTGGTACATAGGAACTCTTTTGATTTCAAACTAGATGATCTTAAGATGTGGGACCCAAATGATATAGTGGCTAACCATATTTAGGATAAAAAGGTCCCAAAGGCTGAGTACAAACATTAACCAGGTGTGGGAGATAGTATTTATACAAAGGCAAGGAACATTGAAGAACTCTTATCTAGGATTAGAAACTACAACATAAATTTACAACATAATCTAGTCAAGGATAATAAGCCTTTAGGAGAAATTTGGAAATTACATCCTTAACAATATCACTTTTTTATAGGACCATCTAGGACTACACATCAAAAACCACTTATTGAGGGACAATCTTCTAAACCTAAGCAAGAAGAATTGACAAAATCACCCTAGGGTGGGCAACCTGAGGATGTAAAAGGAAAAGGTAAGGATGTGATTTAAGGGTCCAACATTGATCATATTCATCATGAAGGTCTCAAAATCTAGGCATCCCCATCAAGGCCTTCTTCCCCAATAGATGTTATTAGCATGATTGCTTTGAAAACTAGAGAAATAGTAAAAGGTATCCTTATTAATATCACAACTTCTTATGGTTCAAATAAGGAGGAAAACCCATTTGAGGAAGTAGGTAAGGAATTGGTTCCATTGGGTAGTGGGAAGAGACAGGTAAAATTAGACTTATTTCCTTTGGATCCAAGAAAGAGGCCTAGATTAGCTTTCACTCACCCTACTAGTTAAATAGACCTCTTTAGTTATGAGAATCCTATTTATGGACCAGCCATTCTTGATTGGTTTGTTTATGGTAAGTTAATAAAAATTCCATCTATTTTTTCTTCACTAAATTTGACTTGAGTGGACATAGGTCTTCAAGATAATGTCAAGCCTTAGATTCAAGATATGTTAAAAAAACAAGTAGAGAGAAGCATCTAGATTCTTCACAACAAGGAAAGCCAATGTGTTGGTACCCTAAAAACCTCTGGGAGCTCAAATGTAGAGATTCTTCAATAACCATTGGTGAAAGAATTTGACCATCAAGTCCAATTTAATCTAGATACATCAACTCTTGAGAGAGTAGAGACCAAAAAAATTACTATTGGTATTGAGGAGTTCACATTTTAGAAGGTGGAACCATTTTAAGTCTTTACTCCTACTCTAAGGCAAGTAGCAAGGAAGCATCCTATTTTTCAAGAAGATGTAGCTATTATGGTAATAGCCTAGTCAACAATGACCTTGGTTAGAGTTAAAGGAATGAAGTAGAAGATTCTCAACTTAGAGAAAGAAAAATCAGATTTAGAAGCTTAGGTCCTCTTTCATTTTTTGAGGACGTATTTCAAGTGTTGAATATATCCTTGATGGATGCATTCAAGAATATGAAAAGCATAAATTCTAGATTAAGTGCTTTAGACCATCAAGATGAGATGGCACAAGCCTTAATCACTCAATGGTACAATTATCAAGCTCGGATGGAGGAGCTCATCAAGGTGCTTAAGACAAAGCAGGCATTAGATTTCAAGATTATCAAATTTAAGCATCTATATGTCTTTGTGGTAGTTTTGATAGATAAACAAGAGGATTTGATCACCTAGAGTAATGATGTTAAGGACTTCATCAAAAGAGACATAGACTTGGTAAACCAGATTGAGAAACTTCTAGGGAATCTATTAGATAACCGTTCTCAAACCATTACTATAGCCCTAATTGATGATGAAGAATTCAAGTAGAGGGTTGGTACTCACATCCAAAGCATCAAAGATATCAAAGTTTATTCAGCTAAAGACAACTAGAAGACCCTTAATACAATTATTTTTTTAGGGAAGCAAATTATAGAAGCATAATGTATCAAGGAACTTATATCTTGGGTAGATAGTGAATTTGACAAGTTAGAAAATAAAGAAGAGGGTTGTCTAATGAAGCCTATAGTGTATTTTGAGCTGATCAAGGAACAATACACCAAGGTGAATAACTTCCTCAGATAAGGCTAATTGAAGGGCCCACTAATGAAATTCTTAAGAGAATTTTATTTTTGTAAAGTATATGCTAGTATTTTAGCATTTACTCTTTCTTGTCACATTTACATGTGAACTTCCACATTGTATCTTTATATTAAGGACAACTATCCTTACTTACATGTTGATATTTTGAAAGTTAACTAGTTAACCACCTATGTTTCTTATGAATAGGTAGATGGTTACCATTTTTAAGATAGATTTTTTGAGCAATTGATACCAAGAGCATTTAATACAACTAAGGAATTCTAAAAATATTATTTGGATAATTTTATTAAATGTCTATGATATCTCTCAATTATAGAAATTCATGTTGAATTTGAATTATTCTTCTTGTTTGGATAGTTGAATTTATATTAAGGATAGTTGTCCTTATGTGGATGTTGATATTTTGAAATCTAAATGGTTAACCACCTATGTTTCTTATAAATAGGTAGATGGTTACCATTTGTAAGAGTTTTTGAGCAATTGATACCAAGAGAATTTAATACAAGGAATTCTAAAAAGATTGTCTAGATAGTTTTGTTAAATGTCTATTCTATCTCTCAATTATGGAAATTCATGTTGAATTTGAATGATTCTTCTTGTTTTTAGTCACATTATTTGTTATATAGTAGTTAATTTGTGTTAAATACTAGATTAATTGTAAATATTTCAAGTATAATTTATTTTATTTTCTCTACATTTGGATGTACTTATGTTATTCAGATCATAATAGAAAACTTTTAAAATAAACTTAGTTCTTACTTATGATTCATACTTTTCATCTAAAGCTTGCCTGATTTTTGATGTAATTTGAGCTTATGTTAGTTTATAACAAAAATTCATTTTATGTGTACTAAACATAATTTGAATTTTATCATAATATTTTATATGGAAACCTGCAATCATGTTTCTTCCTTCCTTACCCTTCCTTTTTCTTTTTTTTAAATCAAGATTCACTCTAGCTTAAAGATCATTGTTAACAATCATTTAGTTTAAATTTTTGAGTCCTTAAAAATTACTAAGTATTCAAATTGTGTAGACCCTGGTGGCTCCCAATCACTAAATCAAATAAATATTATGGATAGTTTTCATACTTTACTTCTATTTCATCATAGACAATCACTGAATAGTAAAAAATTGCAACTCATGCCATGGATTCTCAATATCCTAAAATGAGAAGTGTTCTTCAACACTAAGAGCACATGTGGTATAATTTGAAGCATCAACATGAGAAGCTTCATTGGCACTAGAAGGAGGGCTTCTTTAAAAAATACTAAGTATTTTTCTCATGCATTTGGTCATAATATATCTACATTTTACATGATTATGTTTCTTTTAGCATAAATTATGTAAATGTTGGTGACCTTTGTGGAAATATGGCTTTTTTCTAATAATTTATTAGTATTTGGAGTTGGGATGGCTTATTTTGTTGAAAATTGAAATTTTTTTGACAATAAGAGGTTTATTTGAGTCATAAGTTGTAAAGATTGGTCATCTTTGCATAATTTAGTACATCTTTGCACTTGTTTAGTTAAAGGTTGATGTCCTTTGTCCTCTTATGAACAAATATTTGAAAATTAAGCTTAGTGTGCATATTATTTATCATTATTTGGAAATTAATGTGTTACACTATGTTTTAAAATAAGATCCTTAATATTCAAGTTTAAATTACCAAGGATTAGGACCAAATCACATTCAGAGACCAAAGAACCCTTGCTCGAACTCAAAAATAATAGAACGACTAGAAAAGATAGAGGAAGATGTAGGTATTCTAAATATTTACCATCATCACCTTTGAAAAGGATTCCTATGTTTGATCTTCATCCAAGCATGGCATGGATTGGAAGTTCCCCTATCCATATACCAGATGTAGTTCATGATTTACCACATAATCTTGAAAAATATTTGCCAATATTTAGTACAACTAGTATTATGACTGTTGAAGAACATGTTAAATCATTAAAATTTGCATTAAGATTATTAAATGTTATTCATGAATATGTAGCTTGTAGGTTATTACCATTTACATTCAAATATGTTGCATATGAATGGTTCCCTCATTTTCTTGAAAATTGTATTATCTCATGGAATAACTTTGACACAATTTTCATTGATCAATTTGGAAAGATCATAAGCCCTTGTGTCATCTATAATAAATTTACAACTATTAAGAGAGATAAAAGTGAACCTATTAGGTCCTTTAACACTAGGTTCCAAAAAAAATTTAGTCAGACCATGGATCCATATAAACCTAATGAAGCTTTAGCTTTGGAGGTTTATAAATATATTGTTGACCCCATGAATTTTGTGTTTCTAAAGAGAGCCCTTCCACTTATTATCACATTGGCTCAAGCCTATTCTGAAGTAGTGGTTATGAGCGACCAAATAAAACCCCAAGGATAGATGGCTTATTCTATCCCAAATGTTAATCCTTAAATTCTTGCATTAAACCTTTTCCCAAGAAATAGCCAAAATACTCCAGCATTAAACCAATTTCCTACTTTGAATGTGTTGCCTACTAGTCATGTTGCCCCTAATCAAAATTTAGTTTCCTCAAGCCATCAAGTTACTAATGGATTTTATGGCAATGACCAGAAGGCTTTAGTGCCTATCAATGGCATTAATAGTAACTAAGGTCAAAATATTGATGTTACAAAAAATGAGAATAAGTCTATATTGAAAATGGTATAGAAGCTTAGCACTAATTTTTTGTAATTTCAAAAACAAGTTGGTAAAACTAATGATAATTCTGAAAGGAACTTCACTTTTCAAAAGCTCAACAAGCCTAGGAATAGGTTTCAAAATGACAATTTCTACAATAACAAAGATAATGAGCCTTCCTCTAGAAAAAAAATATGGATATAAACCTCACTAATATTGCCTTACTAGATTACTGTAGGGCGCATATTATTTCTAAGCATGGTGAGATTGATTGCATTAAGTTTTGTAAATATTTTTAAGATTTTCAAGAAGAACTTGACACATTTGAAGTGGTTCCAAAGAAAGATGTTGCTACAAATTCTTTTGAATCTAAACCATCTGACCAAGTGTACATGGTGGAAACTTTTCAATTCCCTTTTCAAGAGGATAATGAGCTTAAAAATATTCCTAAGGAGATTCAAACATTCCAACAATTTTTTAAGACATATCTTTTGAGAAATAGGGAACAAAAGCAACCATCTAGTACTTCTAACGCTCATAACAATTATGGAACCCCTCCAGACATAGTATCAAATAATAATCCTAAACCCCCTAGAGGAAGTTCTTATAAGCTAATTGTTGATCCTCCAAGCAAATTTGGTTACAATATTGTGGAAGATATGAAAAGGTTTAAAGCCAATATCACTTTGCATGAGCTAACTCATATTATAGAACAAAGAGACTTAATTTCAGTATATTTGTCCAATAAAAATGGGATGCCCCCTATGAATGATAGTGTAAACATAATTACTCAAGTAATCAAAATAGAGTCTCCACCTTTTTTGTTAACAGTTAGGATATTTGGGAATAATGTTCATAATTGTCTTCTAGATTATGGAGCCTCAACCAACATTATACCTGCTATGATATGTGAACAACTCAAGTTAAATCTAATTAAGTTTAATATGGTAGTAACTCAATTATATATAAATATAGAGTTAAGGTTATATAAGAATTATTGAATGTGTATATATAGCTAGCTAGTGAACTAAGGGTTCAACAATTCATTGATATCCAAGTGGTAGAAATGCCTAGTGCTTATGGATTCCTTTTGAGTAGATAATGGACTTAAGATTTAAATTGCTATATGTCTACTAATTTCTCACACTTATATATTCTTTGTAAAGGTGTGCCAAATCAAATAAGAGTGGAAAGGGAACCTGGAATGAAACACATGATAATAGAGTATAATACTGTTAATGAAAGGGTAAATTTATTGGATTATGATTTGGGAGTTTTCACTTTGGAAATTAAAAAAGAACCAATTCTAAGATTTCCCAAATTTTTGGTTTTTGAAAGTTATACATTGATGGTGCCAAGTGCAAATCAGGATTAGGAGTTACTATTGTAATGATAGATCCTTTAGCAAAGTAATACCATGCAGCTTATAAGTTACAATTCCCTTACACCAATAATTTAGTTGAGTATGAGGATCTCATACTTAGATTATAGTTTTCCATTAAACACAAATTTAAGGATCTCCTTATCTATGGAGAGTCTAAACTTATGGTTAACCAAGTGAGGAGTAAATACCAGTGTAAATTGTCTTACATAAAAAGATATAAGTTTAGGGTGTGGAACTTGATTGAATCTTTTGATGCATTCAATATCTTAGCTATTCCAAGAGAATAAAATAAAGCTACTGATGAGCTTACCTCTGTTATAGCTAACCTCATGCCTAATCATGATTCTCAAAGCATTAATATTGAGCTAGTACCATGTCCTTCAGTTCTTGACAATGTAAATCATTTCCAAGTTTTCAATTATGATCAATAAATTATAGATTTCTTAACTAATTATGGAGCTATTAAAGCTCACATTATTGATTAAATTGATGAAACTTCTCATGAGAAGTAACTTAATGATAAAATCATCTAATTAAGTGACAATAAGATACCTAAAGGGATGATTTCATTGAAAATACTATTTGATCTTGACAAGATTTTTGAGGCAACTAAACAACCAAAGGTAAATGGTATATATTACCTTTTGACAAACCTTGGTCCACATGATTATCCCTAAATGGTGAATATAGGGAAGGCTTGTACTAAAATTGAAAATAGAAAGCCTAGAGATTTTCTTACAAAATACAAGGATGTAATTACTTGGTCTTATGAATATTTGAAAATAATTGATCCAAGGGTCATTACTCATACTATACCTCTTCAAGAGGGTTACAAACCCTTTAGATAGAAGTAAAGGCTAGTCAACTTTGTTTTAGAACCTATGATTTTTAAATAATTCAAGAAGTTTTTAGATGCAATCATAGTGTTTCCTATTAAAAATTCCACTTGGGTGGAAAACCTAGTCCTAGTTGGAAAAAAGAATGGATAAATAAGATTGTGCATAGATTTCAGGAATCTAAATAGAGCATTTGAAAAGGATAATTATCCTTTACCTTCTCTAGACTAGTTTATCCAAATTATTTTAGGATCTTCCATGATGTCATTTTTAGATGGATTTTCTAGATATGACTAGGTTATTGTTGCTCCTGAGGATAGGATGAAAACAACTTTTACTACTATGTGGGGAACATATGCTTACAAGAGAATGACTTTTGGATTAATTAATACAGGGGTAACTTTTAAAAGGGCCATGGATCATGCTTTCCAAGGTTTAGTGGGAAAGTTTATCATCATATATATGGATGATCTTACATTATTTTCTAGAAATATAGAGGAACATTTCATACATTTAAGACAAGTATTTGATAGATGCAAGAAGTATGGTGTATCTATTAATCCCAAGAAAAGTATATTCTATGTTACTAAAGGAAAATTTTTGGGACATGTCATTACCAAATATGGGATTTCTATAGATCCTAATAAATTAGAGGTCATCTCTAAAATTGGGTTCCCCAATAGTGGAAAATAACTTAAGTCATTCTTTGGCAAGATTGATTTTGTGAGAAAGTTTATTTCAAGCTTTACTAAGATTGTCAAACCTTTGAATGATATGCTTAAGAAAGATGCTATAATTTCTTGGAATGAAGAATCTAAGAAGGCCTTCACTAACATTAAGAAGGCAATCACTGAAGCTCTAGTCCTCATAAGTCTTGATTTCTTAAATAATTTCTATCTATATTCATTTTATTTTGAGCATACTATGGCTATAGTGTTAACTCAAAAAGTTGATGAAAATGATCATCCCATAGCTTTCATGAGCACCAACTTCAAAAATTTATAATTGAATTATTCTATGACTAATAAGCAAGCTTATGCATTGGTAAAGGTAGTAAAAAAAAGTATACATTACCTCTTTAGAAATAAGGTGCATGCCATATTACCTGATCCTACTACAAAGCTTATGTTGAGTCAGAATGAGCTCAGAGAAATAAGAGGAAAGTGGATGGAAATTCTAAAAGAATATGATATAGAGATGAAAATAGACAAATTAGTGAAATGTCAAGGTTTAGTTCATATGATCACTAGTATTGATCCAAAATGCCATGTCATGCAAATAGATTAACAAAACTTCCAACCCAATGAGTGGTATGACTCTATTATCTATTTACTTATCAATGGTATTTGTCCCCCATGATTTATAAGAGAACAAAAGAGAGAATTGAGGCTTAAATTATCTCATTACCTCATCAATAATGGGATTTTGTATAAGAATTTTGAGGGAATTTATTTGAGATGTGTGTCGAAAGAAGAAACAGTTGGGATTATGACTACCTTCCATGAGAAGCTAGGAAGTGGACACCCTTTAGGAAGAACCATAACTCACAAGATTCTTAGATATATATATATTATTAACCCACCCTCTTAAAATATGCTTATAAGCATGTAAGGGAATGCCATTCATGCCATATTTTTAGCACAAAGGCAACCATGCCTTTACAAGCTGTGACGGTCAATAAACCTTTTTCACAATGGGGATTAGACTTTGTGGGAGTAATCAACCCTAATTATTCTTAAGGTCATAAGTATTTCCTAACTTATATATATTATTGTACTAGGTGGATAGGCACTAAGTAATGCAGAATAGAGGAGGTGATCAATTTCCTAGAGGAAAATATTTGTACTAGATTTGGAAACCCAGTTTATTTGGTTTGTGACAATGGTTATGCATTCATTTTGATTGAAATGATGGAATGGGATTATGAACAAGGAATTTCACTTAAGTTTTCTTCTAATAAATACCCTTAAGGAAATGGTGTTTTTGAATCCATAAATAAAAATATGATGAAAGCTATAAAAAATCTGCTGAAGATAGACCTAGAACATGGCATAAACTTCTTAAGTTTGCATTATGGGTAGATTAAATCAGGATCAAACAAGCTCTAAATGGCTCACCATTTTTATTGTTATATGGTCAAGAACCCATCTTTCCCATAACATTAAAGTTTATTACATTCACATTCATGCAAGAATACATGGAATATAGTCAAGAACTTGCTAATTCTCAACTATTAGACATTATTCAAAGGGAAAATGCTAGAGAAAAGGCATTTATAGACTTTAGTAGGCACTAATAAACCATGAAAATATGGTTTGATAAAATATCTAAAGTAAAGGTGTTTAGGTAGGGAAATATAGTCATTATTTAGGACAAAGCATTATAACCTAAAGGCAAACATGGTAAATTCACCCCTTTATGGATTGGCCCCTACCAAATTGTAGAAATATTGGGCAACAATAGTTTTAGGTTGAAATATCTCCAAGGAATAGAGTTCACACTACCTACTAATGGAAAATATCTCAAACATTACTTTTTTGATATCCCACTGGGAGTCTTCATAGAATAAATGTGCAAGATGGTTAAAGTTAGATTAAGTAGGATAGTTAGTTTCTTTTCTTGTTTTGTTTTTTTCTTTTTCTTGTTGATTTTGTATATATTTATTTGTTTTTCTTTTCTTGCTTGGTGGTATTCCTTGGTTGTGGTATAATCTTGTGGTATTATTTTTTATTTGGAAATTACTCAAGATGTGTAGTCCCATCAGTTCATAATAAATTATCATGAATAAACCAATGACACTGGTATAGATTGGTATACAAACTCAATGTCCTACAAAGATTTAAATCTTATTCTAAATTAAAACTTGGTTTTAAGAAGAGTCATATTTATATGGTGTGAATTTAGTTTGTTAACTCGTAATCATGCTTACACTTAAAACATATCCTTATCATGAACTCAAGTTTCAATTAAATGAGATTATCCTAAGGCTAGAACATTTGGTCAAATCCCTAAACCTAGCTAATTTGGTTCCCAACCTTTGTTGAAAGCAAAAAATTATGATAAAATAAGCTTATTGTCAAATCAAAAGCTTTCAAAGCAAAGGTGATTTAGGTAATCTCCATCAGGGCTATATACACCTGCTTGGTAGTGAAGCAAGACCTTGAGTGGAACCAAAGGTATCTCTATTAGGGTTATAGACACTTGTCTAGCAATATAGTAATGCCCAAGCCTCCCTTAAACTAAGATTTTTTATTCTTGAAGAATATCTAAAATTCTCAAAATCAAATGTAATGGACCAAAAGGACATGAACCCAAAAGTTGTTTCTTAAAGTTCATAACAAATAGTAAGTGGAATCAAAGCAAACACTCCATGTTTATGTTCTAGTATCTAAGTTTAAGTTTTATACATAAGGAGCTTGTTTCAATTTAAGTTTGATTTAAGAAAGAGCATATGTATAAATGGGATATAGAGTTCACGTATAAGTTTAAACGAGAGTCTTGTGTTCTAACATATTGTTATGTTGCCCTTGTGAGTCACCATTTTTTGAGACCAACACCCCTTATCTTTCTTTTTTAAAAGGAGGACCCCTCTATTTAATTCTAGAAAGTCTATATTCAAGATTAAATGTGAAGAGTTGTCTTATCTTGGATTTTAAAGGCAAATCAATTTTAAAAGGGGAACATGTACTTGATGTATCTGATCATGTTTATGTTTTGTGGTTAAAAATAGCTAATAATTATATCCAAGGTGATTATTTTTAGGTTCCATGGAATAATCTAGGGTTCCTAAGAAATAAACCCTAAAGGGGGTTTGAATTTGAATATTCATAGAAAATACTAGCAGGAAATTTTACTTCCTTTTGATTAAATGATCTTAAGCCTAACTTTATATTAAGCTTCAAATATGTTTTTTCTTTAAAAATATGACTGAATATTAATATAAAACCTTAGGCTAAACTTTATACATGATCAAGTATTAATTTAAAGCTTGTGCTCTTTTATATATCTAATGGTAATGGCTTATTTGTTGATTTTGATCTGATGGTGCTAAAAGCCCAAAATATTTTTAAAAGGACATACAGTTAATGACCTAGTAAATATCTAACAATGATCATTTGCTCAGAGGTTTTGATCAAATGGTGTAAATTAAATTTGACACCCAAAAGGATGTTAATAGTTACTAACCACTCAGGACTTGATCTGATGGTTCACATTGCCTCAGAGGTTCTAATCTGATGATGTACATTGACTCAAAAGCCTCAACATCTCTTGAAGGCTTTATGTGTGGCACTCATTCATTAGACCAAAAATATTTTATTGTATTAAAATTGATAGGTTCACTCTTATTATTTGATGTCTATGAGGATGTATTTGATGAGACCAAACCCATCAAATTTAACATGAGATAGAAAGATTCTATTGTCTTAAATTTGATAGGTTTTCCCCCATCATTTGAAGTCTATGAGGATGTATTTGATGGGACCAAACCCATAAAATTTAAACTAAATAATCCCAAAAGCCTCAATATCTCTTGATGACTTTACGCATGGCATTCATTCATTGGATCAATAAATTCCATTATCTTAAATTTCATAGGTTTACTCCCATCATTTGACATCTGTGAGGATGTTTATATGTGACCATACCCATAAAATTTAACCAAGACAATCCTCAAAGCCTTGGGAACTCTATTGTCTTATATTTGACATGTTCACTCCCATCATTTGATGTTTGCGATGATGTATTTGATGTGACCAAACCCATCAAATTTAACCTAGACAATTTTTAAAAACCTAATCAAAGGGGGCATTTCTAAAAAACCTTTTAAGAAATTCCTAGATTTTTAAAAAAGATGAGATTAGTATATAAAGATCTTAGCTTAATTTATTTTTTATTTTTTAAACATAAAATTCTAAATGACATTTTTAAACCTAAGATCTATATGATCATGTAATTTATTAAAAGGTAAGCATCTTATAGGATCTAATGATCATCACTTGCTCATTGGATTTGATCCAATGGTATGACAAAGTTGAGGACTTTTGAAGGCCTTGTGAGCTTGACACATGGCACAATAAATAAGCTCAAAGATCAAGAACCAATGAAATGCAAGGACCTAGATTTAACTTTTCAAAGCAAAATAAAGGGACTTTTGAAAACCAATGGTCACTCTTCAAATGGCATTTATGAAATTTTCAATGAAAGGCATGGAACCTTGCCACATAGGCTCCACATAAACATGGAGGATGAAAATGAAAGATATCTCATGATTGAAATCATAAAATACATGATAATAAGGTTTCATCATATCTAAGGCATGCATGAGATCAAAGTTGGATGGTTTGGTCATTAAAGCCAAAAACCATGAACCCTCTATAAAGAAGGCCAAAGTTGGTTCAATTGAGTATATGATACTTGAGATAATTATGAACTAAATTTAGAGCAAGTGCCTTAATAATAACTTTGATCACTTTGCAACTAAAATATAGTGTTATCAATGGTGTGAGGTAGTAAATAGATGAAGATTGAAGTACAGCTTTATCTAACTTCAGATGGTGAAGGAAGGATCTTTAGAGACATAGAGTTAAATATAATAGCCTTGAATGTGCATGGAATTAAAAATTGGTTTGAATTATTCTTCTTTATTGAGGAATTACAACCAATTTCCCAAGAAGAAAAGAGGAATGTTTTAGTGTACCAAAAATATAAGGATTTAGTATCAATTTAAATGGTAATCCTTCATCAAGAAAATGCTAAACCAAAGGTAATGCATTACATTGATCTTATTTTTCCTATTTTCATTGACTACAAAATAGATGGAGAATGGATTATTCATGAAGGAAGTATCAATAATGTTACATGCAGAGCTCCCATGGCCTTTGAGACTTATTATAAGCTCCCTTTTCCTCATGTTATCTATATTCCTTGAGAGAATGGACAAATTCCCAAAACCTAGATACAATCCTCTCACCGTAGTTGATCCAAGGTTCCCATGTTTTTAGGACTTCAAATGGTGAGATTGTTATTACCCAATTTAGGAAAGGTGATATGATAGCTATGACTTTATTAAGCAAAGCCTTTAGTGCCTCTTCTACTACTTAATTAAGTAAGGTTTGGGTATCTTATGTCCATTGTATGTTGGAGTGGAATGTAACCCCTCATATTGGATACTTAATAAGTTTCTTCTTGGCCAAACAATTTACAACCATCAAGAGAAAGACTTCCAAGCAATTATTTATTATCTCTTACCTCTTGGATTCACCCCTAGCCTCAATTAATTTCCTTGGAATTCAAAATTTGTCCTTGATGGTAGATCTACCATTTCCCATCATTATTCTAAATTACATATATTCAAATATAGGAATCACATGCAATTTATATTTGATGGTATCTTCCCAATCATTTTTTAGGAAATCACTGGTATCCCTATGACTAGTCTTCATCCTCTAATCAAAATACAAGTAGAGACCATGGGAGATGTGTGGTTTAATATAGATTACACTATAATAAGGATATAGTGAATTATGGTCCAACCATATAGATTTCCTATATATGTTCCTAGTAAGCTTACAGAGAAAAAAATTACTTACCAAATCATCCAAGGAATGGATTGGCACTAAAAGAAGAATAAGAAAGCTCAAATTCATCCCTTTCCACTACACATTGGTATAATTGTAATCAAATATTAGAAATAGCTAGAGATTATGGTGGTACATAGTAACTCTTTTGATTTCCAACTAGATGATCTTAAGATGTGGGACCTCAAAAATAGAGTGACTAACCATATTCAGGATAAAAAGGTCCCAGAGGCTGAGTAAAAACATCAATCAAGTATGGGAGATGGTATTTACACAAAGGCAAGGAACTTTGAAGAAGTCTTGTCTAAGGTTAAAAACTACAACATAAATTTAGAATATATGCTACTCAGGGATAATAAGGCTTTAGGAGAAATATGTCAATTACATCCTTTATAGTATCACTTGTTGCTAGGACCATCTAGGACTTCACATCAAGAACCACTTGTTGAGGTACAATCTTCTGAGCCTAAGTAGGGAGAACTGACAAAATCACCACAGGCTAGGCAACCTAAAGATGTAAAAGCAAAAGGTAAGGATGTGATTCAAGGGTCCAACATTGATCATAGACCTAGTGAAGGTCCCCAAATTTTGGCATCCCCATCAAGGCCTTATTCCCTAATAGAGGTTATTAGCATGATTGCTTTGGAAACTAGAGAAATAGTATAAAGTGTCCTTATTAATATCATAGCTTCTTATGGTTCAGATAAGGAAGAAGATCCATCTGAGGAAGTAGGTAAGGAATTGGTTCTATTGGGTAGTGTAAATAGATAGGTATAATTAGCCTTATTTCCTTTGGCTCCAAGAAAGAGGCCTAGGTTAATTTGCACTCACCCTACTAGTTAAATAAACCTATTCAATGATGATAATAATATTTATGGACTAGCCATTCTTGATTGGTTTATTTATGGGAGGTTACAAAAAATACCATCTCTTTTTCCTTCACTAGATTTGCTTCGAGTGGACATAGGTGTTTAGTATAATGTAAATCCTTGAATTTACTATATGTTGAACAAATAAGTAGAGATAAGCGTTTAGATTTTTCATGACAAGGAAATCTAATAGGTTGGTACCCCAGGAACCTCTAAGAGTTCAAATATAGATATTCTTATACAACCACAGGTGAAAGAATTTGACCCTTAGGTCCAATTTAATATAGATACATCAACTCTTGAGAGAGTAGAGATAAATAAAATTACTATTGGTACTGTGGAGTTCACCTTTAAAAATTTGGAACCATTTTCAAGCTTAAATCATATTTTAGGGCAAGTAGTAGGAGAACATCCTATTTTTCAAGAAAAGTTATCTAGTATGGTAATAGCGCCGTCAAAAACAACCTTGGCTAGAGTTTAAGGAATAAAGCATAATATTATCAACTTGGAGAAAGAAAAAAATTATAAGCTTAGGTCCTCTTTTAGTTCTTGAGGATGTATTGCAAACATTGAATATATCATTGATGGATGCATTCAAGAATTTAAAAAGTATCAAGTCTATATCGAGTGCTTTGGACCATCAATTTGAGATGGCACAAGCCTTAATCACTCAATGGTATAATTATCAAGCTTAGATGGAGGTGGTCATCAAGGTGCATAAGAAAAAGAAAGCATTGGATTTCAAGATTATCAAACTTAAACATCTGGATATCTTCATGGTAGTTTTGATAGATAAACAAGAGGATTTGATCACCTAGAGTAATGATGTTAAGGAATTAATTAAGAGAGACATAGAATTTATAAATTAGATTGATAAACTTCTAGGGAATCTATTAGATAACCCTTCTCAAACCACTACTATAGGCCTAATTGATGATGAAGAATTCAAGTAAAGGGTTGGTACTCACATCCAAAGCATCAAAGATATCAAATTTCATTTAGCTAATGATAAACAAAAGACCCTCAATACCATTATTTTTATAGGGAAGCAAATTATAGAATCATAATGTATCAAAAAACTTGTATCTTGGGTAGATAGTGAATTTGACAAGTTAGCAGATAAAGAAGAGGATTATCTAATGAAGCCTATAGTGTATTTTGAGCTGATCAAGGAATAATACAACAAGGTAAAAGACTTCCTTAGATAGCGATAATTTAAGGGCCCACAAATGAAATTCTTAAGAGAAATTTCTTTTTTTAAAGTATATTCTAGTCTATTAGCATATACACTTTCTTGTCACTTTGACATGTGACCTTCCACATTGTATCTTTATATTAAGGACAACTATCCTTATTTTCATGTTGATATTTTGAAAGTTAATTGGCTAACCACCTATGTTTCTTATAAATAGGTATATGGTTACCATTTTTAAGATAGAGTTATTGAGAAATTGATACCAAGAAAATTTAATACAACTAAGGAATTCTAAAAATATTGTTTGGATAATTTCATTAAATGCTTATGATATCTCTCAATTATAGAAATTCATGTTGAATTTGAATTATTCTTCTTGTTTTGAGTCACATTATTTGTCATATGGTAGTTAATTTGTGTTGAATTCTTGATTAATTTTAAAGATTTCAAGTATACTTCATTTTATTTGCTCTGCATTTGGATGTACTTATGTTATTCAGATCATAATTGGAAACTTTTAAAGTAAACATTGTTCTTGCTTATGATTCATACTTTTCTATTGAATCTTTCTTGATTTGTGATGTAATTTGATCTTATGCTATTTTATAACATAAATTGGTTTAATGTATACTCAACATAATTTGAATTTTTTAATAATATTTGATATGGAAACCTGCAATCACATTTCTTCCTTCCTTACCCTCTTTTTTCTTATTTTTTCAATCAAGATTCACTCTAGCTTAAAGATCATTGTTAATAATCATTTAGTTTAAACTTATGAGTCATTGAAATTCTTAAATATTTAAATTATGTAGACCCTGGTGGCTCCCAACCATGAAATCAAATAAATATTGTGGATAGTTTTCATACTTTGCTTCTATTTCATCATAGACAATCACTGAATAGTCATAAACTGCAACGTATGCCATGGATTCTTAGAATTCAAAAATGAGAAGTGTTCTTTAATAATAATATCACTTTTGGTATAGTATTAAGCATCAAAAAATACCCTAATAATAAAAAAAATATCTCTGAGCAATTAGAGAATATCAAAAAGGTAAAACCCTACTATCCCAAGAAGAAGAACTTAAAAAACAAGAAAGTTCTATACACAAAAGAAGATAGTGACTCAATGGAAGAAAATGATATTTCAAATGATGATCATGACTATGATTTTATGGCTAAGGGAAATGAATCCTTGTTCATGATAGTAGGATTAACTATGGTAAATCTAGCTCAAGATGAAGTTGAAGACTCAGATGGAAAAGAAGAAGAAGAAGTGGATCTAGAACATGATCTCACATGTGCTCTAGATCAGATTGACAAGCTAAGAAAATAAAACTCAAAACAAAATAATATTAGATAAAAGGAAATTGATAAAATGTCTAAAAGTCTTAAGAAATATGATCAAATGGTAATTAACCTAAAACCACAAGTTAAAGAGGCTAAAAGAATAAAAGTTGTAGTCAAAACGGAACTATAATCTAAATCTAATGAATGTTTAAAGCTTGAGGTAGAAATAGTTGCTTTGAGAAAAGAACTTGAAAAATCCAAAGGTCAACTAAAGAATATTTTGAAGTTAATAGGAGGATTAAACATTGTTGATGAATTGATAAACTCCCAAAATCCCTTAAAAGAGAGATCAAGTCTTGGTTATGAGAAGGGAAAAACTTCCTCAACTAGTAAATTTGCTAACCTATATAAATACTTCAAAGTAGAAGGAAAATCTAGAGAAAACTAGCAAGGACATAAATAAATATTTAAATATAGTTGATGTGAAGAAGGATGAACCTAAAAATAAGCTTGAATAAAAGAAGATAAAGGTAGCTAGTATAGATGGATACACCAAAGTAAGAGACCTAAAGAAGCCAAAGTGAAGAAGAGCTCCTCATGCTACACCAAGAAATTTTATGACTAGGTATTCCTTAGATTTCTATGGTATTTTTATAGTTGTAATTAGTTTGGTCATAGGGACATTGATTCTAGAGTTGTACCTACAAGAACAAATTTTGTAAGTAGAAACTCATTTACTCCTTTGTTAGAAATAAATGTAATGTGTTATAATTGCAATAATTTTGGTCACATAGCTAAACATTTTAGAACTAGCTTTATAAGATCAAAGGTACATAATGTAAAGAAAGACATGCCTCCTAATTTGAAAAAAGGTTCACAAGTTTTTGAAAATAATCTGAATAAGAAACCCAAGGATGTGTGGAGAGTGAAAAATTAATCCATGATTGCTTAGATTGCATTTCATGCCAAGTAGTAGAATTTGTGGGTGATAAATAGTGATTACTTAAAGCATATGACTGGTGATAAGAGCAAGTTCACCAAATTGAGCAAATGTAAGAAAGGATCTATCATCTTGGGAGACAACACATCAGTAAAGATCAAAGGTAAAGGAACATTGAACATAGATGGTAAATTGTATACACATGATGTCCTTTATGTTGAAGTATTGAAGCATGATTTTCTAAGTGTTAGAAAAAAGTGTGACAATAGATATAAAGTCACATTTAATGTATAAGGCTACAACTAAAGAGATCTAGAAAAATAATTACAAATTTGAAAAGGACTAAGATAAATATATACAATCTTGTTGAAGTGAATTGTAATAGTTGCTTGATGGGAAAGGTTGATGAAATCTAGCTGTGGCATATGAGAATAGATCATGTCAAATTTAATAATCTATTCAAAGTGAGCTCAAATAAGTGTGTGAGACACATTCCCAAGATAACCAAACCTATAGATATTATCTACAATGAATGTCAACTAGGTAAGTAGACAAGGGCCAAATTTCAAACAAAGGAGTATGCAACTACAAAACCCTACAATTAGTTCATGCTAATCTTTGTGGTCCTACCAAGACAAGAGGATCTAAAGGAGAGTGGTACTTCATCTTATTTTTAGATGACTACTCAAGAATGATATGGCTAACATTTTTGAAGGAAAAATATCAAGCCTTTGAGAGATTCAAGATATTTAGAGCCATGGTGAAAATGAGATTGGAAGAAAAATCAAACGTTTAAGCTCTGATAAAGATGGAGAATTCACCTCAAATGAACTTGTAGAGTACTGTGAAAACCATGGGATTAAAAGACACTACTTTGTATCAAGAAATCCACAAAAAATGGAGTTGTTAAGAGAAATAATATAATAGTCAAATAAATGGCCAAAAAAATGCTAAAAGAGGTCAAATTACCTAATGGATATTGGAGAGAAATAGTCTAAGTAATAATATACATCTTGGATAGAGTTCAATTGAGGGTAAATAGCAAAAAAAATCCCTATGAGATATGGTATGAAAATCCTACCTCTGTTAAGTAATTCAAAGTATTTGGAAGCAAATGCTACATCAAAAGAAAGGAGGACAAAATGGGAAGATTTGAATCAAGATGTGATAAAGGAATATTTCTTGGTTATCCCACTCAAAGCAAAGCCTATGTATGTTACAATAAGAGGCTACACAAGATGGTAGAGAGCATAAATGTCAAGGTTGAAGAAGGCATAAAACATGTTGAACTTGACAAGAAAATTGGTAATGAAGAGGCATATCTTGAAGAAGAAGTAAATAATGAAGACGTTGAGGAAAAGAATGAAAAAACACCTATAAGATTTTTTCAAAAGGATCATCCTAAAGAAAATATAATTGGAAAGAAGAATGAAAGGGTTTAGACAAAGAGAAGAGCTGTAATGATTAAAGAGCAAGGAAGTTTTGCTCTAATGTTTGAAATTGAGCCTAAGAGCTATGTTGAAGCCAACAAGGATGAGAATTGGCTAAAAGCCATGGAAGAAGAACTAAGGCAAATGGAAAAGAACAAAACTTGGAAATTAGTTCCAATAACCTCAAACAAGAATGTGATGGGAATAAAATGGGTCTATAGAAACAAGCTCAATGAGGATGGAGTTGTTATAAGGAATAAAGCAAGATTGGTGTGCAAGGGATATGCACAAATTGAAGGCATGACTTTGAGGAAAAATTTGCTCTAGTTTCTAGATTGGAAGCTATAAGAATGTTTCTATCATTATCTATTTTTTAAAAGTTCAAAGTCTATCAAATGGATGTCAAGTCTATTTTCTTGAATGGGAACCTAGAAGAAGTATACATAGAAAAACATGAAGGTTTTTAGTTGTCTAAACAAGAAGATTATATATGCAGACTAAAGAAATCATTATATGGTCTAAACTAGACACCTATATCATGGTATTCAAGATTGGAATAGTACTTATAACAACAAGGATTCAATAAATGATGTACAAATAGTAATCTATACTTTAGATCAAAAGGTGAGCATATGTTGATTGTTGTTGTTTATGTGGATGACATCATCTTTGGTGATATCAATAATAAAATGTGTAAATAAATTCCTACAGAAATGCAAAGTGAATTTGAGATGTCTATGCTAGGATAACTTTCCTTCTTCCTTGGTTTACAAATATCACCATCTGATGAAGGGATATTCATATCCCAAACCAAGTATGCAAAGGATATGCTCAAGAAATTTGGAATCGAAGATAGAAAACTAGTTAGTACTCCCATGATAATTGGATGCAAGTTGAGGAAAGAGGATGAGTTAATTGATGTAAATCAAACTATGTATAGATCAATGATAGGTAAATTTATATACCTAAATGCATCAAGACTAGATATCATGAAATTAGTGTGCATGGCTGCTAGATTTTAGGTTGCTCTTATAGAGTCACATGTTAATGTAGTGAAAATAATCTGTAGATACATTAAGAGCACAATTTACTATGGCCTATGGTACCCTACAAGTGAATAGTTCACTTTGATAGCATATATAGGTGTTGATTAGATAGGAATTATGGATGATAGAAGAATTACTAGTGGTGGTGAATTTTTCCTTAGAAATAGACTTGTTTCATCGCTGAGCAAAAATCAAGAGTCAGTTACTCTTTCTATAATAGAAGTAGATTATGTAGTAGTAGTGACATGATACACTCAATTTCTATGAATGAAGTAAACACTCAAGGACATCAAGGTTGAGTATGAGTCACCTATTTCTATTCTTTGTGATAATTTACGTGTAATAAATATATCAAAGAGTCCAGTGATGCATTATAGAACCAAGCACATATCAATAAAGTATCAATTTCTAAGAGAGAGGGTTATAGATCAAGAGGTCACAATGGAATATATTTGAACTAAGGACCAGATTATAGAGATATTCACCAAACCTCTTCTTAAGGAACAATTTGAATATTTGAGATAGAAGTTGGGAGTAGTGGCTCCTACACCACATCACAAAATCACTAGTGATAGGGCATGATTCTAAGGGGAGTCTCATGGAATCTTTATTAATCCCTAGAAGAAGAGAAAAAGTTAACTCAGGTATGTATACTTCTAAATATTATTAATGAGTTTAAAGTTGTAAATTCTTGGACAAATTCTTTTATCTAATAAAGGGGGAGAAATATTTAGACAAATAGTCAGCTAGAGTCCCTTTTCCATTGATGTCAAAGGGGGAGAAAAAGGTGAAAATGCTCTCTGTAGGAGAAAGAGTAAAATGTTCTCTATAAAAGTGCAAATGTCAAATAATAACAAGTGTCCCAATTGAGTATTAGGAAAATGTGCCATTACCTAAGGGGGATCAAGTATGGTATAAATAGCTTTAGTTTATACTCATCAAAAGCCAATGCAAGAAATGTTAGATAAGGATCTAATTATTAGAAGATCATAACATTAAGTTTGCATTAGAGCATTTAGTTTTCCATCAATGCCAAAGGGGGAGATTGCTAGAAATATGATTTTCATTTATGTCAAAAGAGACACTATGGATGTCATTGACGTCAAAAATATCAAGCAAGATTGATGGAGAGAAGAGCATGTTTCATAGTTGCACTATGCAAAGTTGTCATACTTTTACAAAGACCATTTATGGATGTTTAAAGTCAAATAGATAGAAGATATGTTATGGATTTTTCATGAGCATCTTGAATATATGATCCATAGGTTTAGAGGAGAAGAAATGAGCTCATAATTGATTTATTTATCTCTTAGACATTATAGGGTTTCACAGTAAAATCATAAGGTTTAGCCATGGAATCGACAAGCAAAGTTATATTTTAATGTTGAATTGGTATAGCCAAGAACTAGTAACTTAAGTTAAAACTTAAGTCCATATCATCATTAAGAAATCAACCCCTTGACCTACCAATTACTAGCTCTGAGAAATGATCAAAGGAATTTATATTTTCTTAATTCTAAGACTTAATTTATGTCCTGGCTTGATCAACGACCCATTATTCACTATACATAAATGATTCAATAAAGAGAAGCAAATTTAAAGTGTCAAAGGTCCCTCTGAATGAACATTCTAATACCAAGTGCCACAAGCATAAAGTCTATCAGAAAGAGGACCAATGAAAATGAGCATATCATAGTTAAGGATTGAATTAGTTGAAAGATCAATGTCTCACACTTAATTGGACATTGGAGATTCAATAGAGCACGATGAAGTTAAATTGTCAAAAGGAACTCTGAGTGAGAGTGTAAGTGACAAGTGTCACATTAATGGAGCTTGTTAGATAGAGACATAATGATCATAAACTTGATAGATATAAATAATGATCTTATCATAAGATCTAATGATTTATATGTGATCATAAAAAGGAGATATAATAGAGAGATTGGACTCAAATGCTAGAAGTAAAGATTGTGCATCTTTAAAGATCTAATGGCATGTAGAATCTTGGATGAGAGAGATCTAATAGAGCGAGTGGAATCATATGGAACAAAGTGATCAATTTTTATCAAGATAATGAAAAATTAAAGACCGAGTATGTTTGAGAAGATCGATGGAGTGAAAGTGATCTAAATAAATAACAAGCAGTGATATGAGGTCAAATTGTCAAAGTTTAATGACCAAGTCAAGGTAAGGGTCATGTATCTTCAAAGATCAAATGACACATGGAAGCTAGGATCTATAGATCAATGGATGTGTTTTAAAGAGTAAAATATTTCAACAATGTAAATAAATTTGATGGAGTGAGAGAACTTGAAGATGGTGTGAAGAAAGAGATCAAAGGCTAGTATTTAAAGTGTTTGAATTAAGACAATCAAGTGGAGAAACATGAAAGAACTCATATTTAAGACCTAAATCATGATATAACTAACAATATTGATTAATGTAATTGATCAAATCTATGTAAAAGTGCATGTCAATCATAACCAAAACCCAAGATTTGATAAAGATAGTAATGAGACCAAAAATTACAACAGTGGAGCATGAGTTCAAAATGAAAAAACATGTAGTTCAGGAAATTGGAACTAAGTCTAGAATAGAGCATGATGTGTTATAGTACAAGTGTGAATATATAGAAGATATAAAGATTGAGATGAAAAGATTATATATATGAAATTTAGGATACAAGCAAATGTTGTTGGAGCTATTCGAATTATGTCAAATATAAATTCATAAAGACATAGAACTAGAGGGGGTAGAGAAGAGTAGAGTGGTTAGTGAATCCAATTTAGTATGTCGAATAAATACATATTCAGACATAGAGAAATAAAGAGAAGTAGAGAGGAATAAGGCACAAGGATAATGTACAAGCATGATCAGTTACAGATTAGACTTGTAAAAAAAAGAATAGAGTTGGATTAATTTATTAATCTATTTTGTATACTAGATTTATAGCTCCATAGATCTAATTGATTGGTGCTTAGTTATGGGATTGGTGTCTCCTTAGGATTGGTATCCTTAAATGTAGCTAGTGAGGTTTTGCCAATGAGGCTGATAGCCAGTGAAGCTTGTAACTAGTGAGATTTTTCCAAGTGAGGCATTGACTATGAGGTTGGATTAGAATAGTAGATTCTAGTAGCTACTTTCACCATGGTATTTCCCTTTGGGTTTTCCACATATAAATCTAGTGTCATGAGTATTTGTGTGTATGATATTTACATATTTGATTTGATCTACATATATATTTTAATTTGCATTAAAATTATTTAAATATTTTCACCACCTCTTTTTGTATCTAATTGTGTTATAACAATATTCTTGTGTAAAGTTGGCCTTCTAGGTAGATAGTAATGGTCCCCATACTTAGTCTATTTTCCATGAAGTTAAAGATTAGGACTAGATGTAAATCCAATGGTTCACAAGAATTCATATAGATCATGATATATAGTGCATGTTGAGTTGAATGAGTCAAAGTGTATGTTGGATAAATAATTTAAAGATCAAGCTCCTTATAAAAGGATCAACATAGTGTGTTTGTTTTAAGGTGTTAGGAAGTAGCGAGATGAGGACAAATGTTCAAAATTTAACATTGAGTAGAGGTAAAGATTAGGATTCTTCTAAGATCTAATGGTGAGAGGATGTTTGTACATATACAAATCAATGGTGAATATTGAGAGATATGATTTCAAGGTATCTAATGTTTAACATAGATAAATACCAAGCTATGTACAAGAGATTGATCATGTGTATGTGGTCAAGATTGTAAGATTGCACAAGATGAGGTCAACTATTTGAAGTTTAACATTTGGGAAGTGGTGAAATATGAGGTAAATTTAAAATAATATTGGAAATGAATATTTAATCTAATATGTGAGGGAATTAGATGCATTTTAAGTGACCAAATTTTAATTGTGACCATTTGAATTCAAATATTTGTATTTAACAAAGGAAAGACTAGTGTCTGGTTTTTGGGCGATATATTTTGATACAAGAAAAATTTGCTCATAATGCAAAAAGTGAATTTTTATAGGACTCAAAGGTTCATAAATAAATATATATTTTAAGGTTTAAAAGTGTGTACAATAAAATTTATGAAGTTTCAAAGTTGACTGTGTTTTCATGTTTGCTCTGCAAGTAACCCAAGAAGGGTATTTGAGTTTTGATTATTGGTATATCAATGTTTAAAGGTGAAATAGCTATTTTAATATGTTATAGACTCTATGAGGACCATATTTTATCATTATCAAGGTTTGAAAAACCATATGTAGTATGAACAAAGGGTTAGAAGTTGATTATGTTTTCATTCATAATGATTGTGTGTACAAAGAGGTGTTTAAGCTAATTAGGAGTTAGTAAAAGAGTGATCTGATGGATGTTGGCACTTAAAGGGGATCTATAGATCATGTGAAATGGGGTCCATATGTTGAAAAGTGTTCATGTTTTTCTAGCTTGCTTTGAGAAGTGTTAAAGAGGTGAATGGGTCATCATAGGATATAAAAGGTGAGTAAAGCTTATTTGAAAGATAGTTGAGCTTAAGTGTGACCCATGTAATATGCCTTAAGAGTGAAGGCATGTGTTTTGGATGACATAGAAAATTATGTACATGATAATTCATGAAGGCTCTATAAATAGTGAAATCAAAGATGATGATTTCTAGACTTATATGTGGAATTTATATTAAGAGGATAATGTTATGGAGTGAAGAAAAGGATGGGTGCCCAATGGATGAGTTGAAGAGAAGAATAAATTGTGGACTAGTGTATGATCTGTAGGTCATAATTATTTTGGTAAAATAGTGTTCTTTAAAGTTAAGGATGAGAGAAGAGGTCTAGGGTGATTCAAAAGGATGTTTTTTATTATTTAAGTGTGAAGAGTTAAATAGATCTGATATACTTTGTATCTCCATCAAATTATCAAGAAATAAGTGTCCAAGAGATGTTGTGTTCATAGGTATTGTAGTAGCTTCTCAACATCTAGTGGGTTACAACCTCCTTGCAAGGTGAAACTTGCTAAAGTTTTAGTTGTTGTGGTAGCTCAACTTGATAGGTGTAGTAGCTCCTTGTGGGATTGTAGTCTCACTAAAATAAGGGATGGTAGTTCCTTAATTAGTTGCATATAGTCTAAATTGGTTCTTGTTATTATAAGATAGTAGTCTAATTCTAGGTTTTAGTGGGTTTTCTCCCCTAACAGGGTTTCCCACATATGTCATGTGTTATGTGCTTGATCTTACATTGTCTCTCTTGTTCATTATTATGAATGATATGTATGCTTTATGAATGCTTATGGTAATTTATTAAGAGTTTTGAAAGGCTTGATATTGAATTTGGATTATCTGGGCTCACTGATTCACCCCCTCTTAGTGATTTTACCTCTAACAAATAGTCTAGTGGTCTAATGAATCCTGTTAATAATTTTTCCAATTTGGATTTTAACAAAAGAGCAATATATGAATGCATCTTTCTTAATTTATAGTTTTTTGGATTGACAATTGGATGAATAATAAGTTGATGCACAACCAAGTGAGGTTCTAATCCTAGCATATCCTAATATTCCCATGAAAAAATGTCAATAAAATCCTTTAGAATGGATATAATGTGTTTTCATTCTACTTCAGTAAGTTAAGCTCCAAGATAAATTTTTTCGAGATCATGGTATCTTCCCATGTTCACTTCAATAGTGTTTTCTACAAGAAGTGTATAACTATATTCTAGAATTATAGGCAAGATATTTTCATGATCATCTTCTTTTGATACATCTTCTTTTTGTTCTTCCCAAAGCTTTGGATAATTTGAAAAATCTAAATCCACCAACTCAGGTAATGACAAAGTAGTAAAAATATTTATAAACTCAAGAGAAAGACACTCAAAAATTTCTTCTTATTCTAAAGTGATGCTTGTATAAGATATATAGATAAAACTTGATTGACCTTCAACATCTTTTGGGGATGAGTAAACTTTCCCATCCAAGAGTACCTCAAATAGGTTTTCACTTAAGGTCTTATCTTTTTCTTTACTTTTTATCTGATTAACAAGTGCCTCAAATAGGTTTTCACCTAAATATATCAATGTTTTATCTTCTTTATGACCAATATAGTTTGATTTCTCTTTAAAGCGGGTAGAAAGATCTAATGAAAAATCAAAGCCATATTTTTGATCTCTAATGAGAAATCCATCTCTGAGACCCATGTATTCTATAATTGATTCTTCGTTCTAGAATTCATCAAGGCATATGATCATATTTTTCTAGTCCCAATCAATGAGTTCAAGATGGCAAAGGCATAGGGAACAATGATGTGTTAAGGTCATATTGGCATTTGAATCAACTAAATGTGAGTCAACAAGCTTGTCAAAGAGGCTATAATGGGATGCTACGTCACTACCAAGAGTCTTGTTACTAGTCGATTCAAAATAATCACTATTAAAAGTCATGAGGTCACCCCCAAATGGTATAAATCTAAGACCAAAATTCAAATTAGGTATATCAACTAATAAGGGTTCTGATATTCCTTACACTCATGGGTCAAGGCCTCTTCCTATATAATCAAAATTATCCATGATCTGATTAGGGATAGGATATTTTGGATTTTAAAAAAAATCAACAATCTTATTAGAATATTAGCATTCTCCTTTAGTGAAAGCCTCTTGATCATGTTTTGGTGAAGTAGAAGGTATGAATACCATAGGTGGTTTTTATCGTTCTTTCTTTTATTTCCAAATAAAGTTAGGTTTATTAAGGATTCTGGAAGGTTTGGGTTTAACAAATGATTTGGGAGACTTTAGAAACTTAGAAATATGGAAGGAATCCTTAAGAAAATACATGGAAATGTGCATGTCTTCTATAACAACTTGCTTTACAAGAGTTATAGGGAATGGATTATCAAAATTGGAAGCTAGGTCACTAGAGTTGATATAATTATATTTAGGTGGATGTGAAACTATTTCCTTATTCTTATTTGTAATATATTTAGAACTAGGACAATTTTAATAATTACAAAACTCAACCTCTAAATGTTTCTAATAATAATAACATTATTGATAGATGGGAAGAGTAACCTTGATCCCATCATGGGGAAAATAAAGGCACTTATGCAAGGTGGATGGAATGTCATGTGATTCATTGATCCAAGGATGACCAAGAAGTATGTTATAGGGTATTCCAATATCCATAATATGTAATAATGTGTGGTGGTAAATAGACCCACAAATGATTGGTAAATAAATGGTACTAGAAGACTCCCTCTCAACATTGTCATAAGACTTTATGGTGATCATCTCTTGATGGATGTCCTTTATAGTGTAGCCCAATATCTGTACCATATTTAGGGATGCTATGTGTTGATATTTTTGTACCAAAAATATCATAACATCAAATACCCTAAGGGAGACTCCCTATTTTTTTGATAAAATCCCTTGAATTGACCAAAATCACACTTTTCTTTTGTATTATGGAATTCGAAACTCTAGATGCAATTTGTAATTGAAAATTTTCAAATTTCTTCCTAATATCTGGATCCCAAAATAAACTAACCTTCCATTTTTGATGAAATCCATAACTCTTAATGCAATTTTCAATTTTCAAAATTGTAAATTGTAGCCCAAGTTCTAGATCCCACAATCCATTAACTGGTGGAATCCAAAAACTCGTTTACAATTTGCAATTTTGTAAATTGCAAATTGTAAGTAGAGTTTTAGATCCCACAAACCAAATACCCCCATGGGATTTAGAACCTAGACTATAAATTACAATATTGTAAATTATATCTTGAGTTATGCTTCCAATGAAACATTAAGTCATAGAATCTAAAAATTGAAGAGCAATTTGCAATTTGTTAAATTACAAATTAAAATTTAGGTTCTATATCCTGACAAAGCCCAAGCCATAGAATTTGGATCTCCAAACATAATTTACAATTTTTCAAAATTCCAAATTGAATATGGAATTTTTTCTTCCCATTTCTAAGCAAGTTAAACCTCCTACATAATCTAGAGGTCAACATACAATTTATAAATTTGAAAAATTACATGAGGACTATGTATTTCCTCCACCAACGACCATGAGAGAATTAATTATAGGGGTTTTGTATAAATAATGCAAATTTATGGAATTTTAATTCATTTTTTTACATTTTTTAATTGCATTTTAAGCTCTAAAAATAACCTCTACACCATGCCTTTGACCTCAATCCATGTGTCCAAGCCACATCCGCAATCAAAGTTCCACATCATATTCCCCTACTACATTGTATTCCTAGATTCCTACTTGTGTTTTTAACATTATTACTACAATTTGAAACTTGTTTAGACATCTCATTTCCTATAAAACTTTTAAATTCATTTCCTAAGGTTACCATTGCTTAGGTGTCATTTTAAGTGTTAGGGCTTATCTATGTTTACATAAACCTTGCCTGGTTTTAGAGTTCATATTATGATCATTTTATAGTTTCAATTTGTCATTTTTTCAAAAATATCTATATTAATTTAGATCTAAGGTTTTAGGGTTTTATTTTTAGAAGTTTCATCATAAAAAACATTAAATAATTCATAATTGAATCCAAGGTTTGGTAAATATACCTATGTATTTTTGTACCCAAATACCTAATGAATATTCCTTGAAGATATCATCATGTCCCTATAAACATTGGACCTATTTATAACACCTCCCATTTTCATGGGATTTCAACTTATTTTAAGAACCTAGGATCCTCACAAGGTTCCAAGTCCCTATAGATAGTGGACTTATTCTAAACACTTTCCCTCCCCATGAGATTCCCACTTGCAGTTCACACCTCCCATCCTCATGGGATTCCAACCTACTCATAATAGTACCATGTTATACCAAACATTCCTATTATCTGAAGCACTTCCTATTTCCATGTATTTTTCACCTACTTTAAACACCTGCTAGTTCTGTTAAACTTTTTACAAGCATATAACACCTCTAATCTCCATCAAAGATTATACCTTCTTCAAGCACTTGAAAATCTTGCCAACTATTGTAGTTGGTTTTCCACAATCAGCCTCTCTAGATTCCATGTCTCAGAAGGATATGCAATTCAAATCAAAATTCCCTAGAGTGACTCTTCGCTTAGAGTCCAACACTACTAAAATAACTGATACAAATTTATGTCACATTAACCTAGGGACTTATGGATCCAAATTAATGTATAGTTGAAGAATGAATAGATCTAGGGTATTTATGACTCTAGCCTTCCACAAGTAGTATCCTTTCCACTAACTATCAAATCCTTGAGTTGGTTCTTAAACTATCCCAACATTATGATCTTGACAAAAGAGAGGTGGTGAATGACAAAGGAAAAAATATTTTGAATCTACACCCTGATTTCATTATTCATTTTTTTTAATACTAGAGTTTGAGATCTATCTCAACATAAATCTAGAGACATCCTAGTAATTATTTAAAGACAATAGAGATGGATGTCAAAAAATTATTAACAAATAATGGCTTAAGACCCCCAAGGCTACCTCCACCAGATTGTCAAAGACATTGGTAAGAATTGATTTCAAATATGAAGTGGGAGATATAATAATTTTTCTACATAATATTACTATTAGTATTAATGCCAAGAACTTACAAGAATGGATGTACCAACACATTTGGGTCATCTGTCAGAATGCCTAATACATCCATTAGGCTTAGATTATTAGTGACTCCCTCCATAATCAATTGATGGAGGTGTAGAAAACTATAAATTTATTCATGACTTTCTACCTTATATATATTTTGGACAAAGGGAGATATTTCCTAGGCCTCAATACAGTACTTGATGAGATAAATAGAGTATACACCTATTATCCTAAGCTTACATTGGGAGCTAGTAGATAACATTTTTGGAGAGTCAATGATGCATTCATATATTGGATCATTATCATGTTTAATAAAGAGCTTGGGAGAATAAGATTCTCAAATACATAAGTTGTAGAGATCACCAAATGGGGATCCTAATTCATTCAGTTCTATACCTATTAATATATTAGGGTAAGCAAATTTAGTGGCTACCTATACACACTCCCAATATATGCTAGTGATAGGTGGGCACTAATGGACTTACTATTGTGGAGATCCAAAATCTTCTATCTAATAGGCACAAGTTGGGAATTCATTTCCCAATTAGTAATGGTAGACACACATGCCCCTCCATTTTCAAGGCCAATTATGCTCATGCAAAAATGTGACAAATAACCCTAAGAACTTTGGAGCCTAGGACATTCTTTGATGTTTATGAAAACATCACCAACACACTAGGAGTTTCCATATACTCCCATGTTCCATATTTTGAATATTATTAGGAGGACTTATAGGGTGAAGATAAAGGTAGATTGAAGGAACATTTATTATGACCCTGGAATAGGTCAAATATTATGATTTGGCACCAATCCTAAATGACTTGGTGGATGATGAGTCCCTAATGGACCCAAACTACTACAACATATCATCACTCAAACCCTTCCATGAGTAAGGTGGTTAGTTCATGAATCCTTCTCTTTGATTGATAGAACAACACTTGTGATCAACAAAATGATCAATTGGTTGAGAATTAAAGGGGTTTAAGTAACAAAGGATATAGTGGGTATTAGAGAGAAGATATTGAATCTCAAATAAGAGGGTCCTCCATCATCATAAGGTCCCACTGACATAATAGGTAAATAATCAAAAGTGCTAGTTACCTCCCATAAGAAGAAGAAAACTAAGGCCAACAAGGGGTAGTTAAACAAATAGGGGTTAACTGTAGATCAACTAATTAACATCTCATTAGAGGATACAAATATAGTTATATCTTTTAAGGCTTCAATCCCATATCATTCATAATGACAACCCCTATTTCTATAGTTCACCCATCACCTATTTATATTTTTATTGAATCCCCAACACCTCCACCTCCTATTTCCACTCCCCCTACATCTCAGGTTTCCACTCTACCTCTCATCCCCACTAATTTACCTACCATAATAATTCCATTGCAACCAGTACAATCAATTCAAGTGGACAGTCAAGGTCCCCCATCAATGGATACTAAAGTTTCCACTCCACTTTCCCTTCCTCCAATTTTAGTCCCTCCTTCTATTTCAATCCCCTTTTCTATTCCATTCATAATCCCTTCCATTACATCCCCATTGATTTATAAAATAACTCAATAATATATAGCCATGGACTCAATCATCCTGAATTTAGTTTCACTGGTCATCCCAAATCTTGGCATAAGTGCTACTTCATCTTTATCCTCTTTCATCTTCCCTACCTTACCAACCTTAAGTGTTCCAACACATTTAATTGGTTAATTTAATACTTTGGCTTCCACACTTCCACTAGTTCCCAAGTTCAGAGTCTCTATTTCTATTCTCTCCATAGTATCAATTCCATCTTCCACACCCCTAATAGACATAGTTGTTTCCATTACCCCCACCTCTTCCACTTTTGTAGTTTTCATAACACCTTTAGTGGAGATAGGATAAACACAAGTTATTGATGCAAAAATGGATTTACAACTTACTAATGGAGATGTAATTCCATGGGCATATGCTAAGAAATCAATGAAAACATTAACATAAGACTCCACACTTATCACAGTGCCTACTAGTGTAGTAACCACAACTATAGATTCTTAGGTGATAGTATCCATGTAGCAAGATTATACCCATAGTTAGCTAGCATAAATAGTAGGAAGGAAGAAAAAGTAAATTATTTCCCCAAGTACACTAGACTTTAGTCTTTTAGATGTGAAGAATAAGTCCAATTCTACTCCCTAGACCTTCTCCACAATTTTGTGTGATGATAAAAAGGAAAGATATGTTGACATTATAGTCCCCCCACCAGACAAACCAAAGGAAAATATTATGGTGGGGACTTTTAGATTTCAAATATTCACCTTGGATGACCAATAAGGGAAGGACTTAAAATGATGTTCAATCTAGCATCAAGTCCCTCTTTGAGAGAATAGATAGTGACAAAGTCACCAAAGATGAGTTAAAAATTAAGATTGATCAACTCATAACTACACTAAAAAAATTCATAGATCCTAGTGGATCATCAGTACAACCTCAATCAACATAACCAATCAACCAAATCCTAGATCAAACAATAATAGATGTAGTGAATGAAATTTTAAGAATGGGAAGGATAATAAATAATGGTTAGATGAACTCATTTCCAATGGTAATAAGATTATTTCTACAATAGTGGACCATTATATAGTTCTAAGGGAAAGAAGGATTAACATGAGAGAACTGGCCAATAAGTATGAGAGAGAAATATAAAGTTTGAATCTCTATTATCCCATATTGATAGCTGTAGACTCTATTAACATTGACATCCTCGTTATTGAAGGAATACAAAAAATGATGGAGAACAAGAGGAATTGGAAAAATATAGACAATTTAGAATTAAGTTGCTGACAAACATTACACACAAAGTCAAGGTTTTACATGATAAGGCTATTGATATGTTGTATGACATAGAATAAATGTTGAGTAAATTGTCATGTAGGCTAGTGGATGATGAAGATAACCCCTTTATAATAGGAGAGGTTCAAATAAAATTCAAGGAAGTAGTTGAAAAATAATATGCTAAAACTATAGTCTCTACCTTAAGTTAAATCTATAGCTTCATTAGGTATCAAAATGCATTGGATAAGATGGGTAAAGAGATGCAATAAATCAAGGATTTAAGGTGGGAACTTTTTGATACATTAGCAGATTGTAAGATTACCAACCTTTACTCCTTTGGTATAGATGAAGATAAAATCCAAGATATTCTCAAGTCCTTTGATGAATATGTCTAGAAGTCAAAAGCTGAAAAAGACCAGAAGGTAGAGGAAGTATTGTAAATTGATTAATTTATTTTTGTTGAAATGATTTCATATATTGTATTCTCAATATTGTAAAAACATTTTAAAGTTTCATATCTTGTAATTAAAACTATATTTTATAGCTCTTTTGAGAAAGAGACACATGTATTTTACACTTTATTTTTTTTGACAAGTTCGAAACTATAAAGAGCATTATTTCAAATCTCACTTTTCATTTTGATAAGTTATAATTGCTAAAAGTTGTAAATGTACATATTGAAAATTGAAAATTCAATTTTGATAAAGTGACATGACTTGAAAGTTGTAAAAGTCTCACTTGTAATTTTCAGGTTAAGGTTTTTCAAAAAGTGACTTGATTTATTGCTAAGTTATCTTTTGTTTGAACATTTATTTCCATTTTGGGTTCCACCCATTTGCATGAAGAGTTTTATAGCTACATGAAAAAGACCCTAAGCATTGTATAAATGTTCCTCAAGTCCATCCACACCATACCAAGTTGAATATCATGCCTATATTTTTCATTCATTCTTACAAACCATTTACCAAGTTAGAGGATGCCACAAATAGGAGATCATCCCTCTTTTTTCATGAATTTCTAGATTTGCATGATTTTTTCTACTTGGCATTGAAATTTTGATAACTATATCTCATCTATGAGATATTTTTTATAAATATGGGAAAAAACCCATAGCCCATGATATCTTTTTTCTATTAGTAATATATTTCTACATTTTAAATGTATTTTCTACAAGCTGTAACCTAGAGAATGAAATAAATTGAAGATTTTGCATTTTTTGTTTGAGAAATCCCTGTGTATGCAAGTTATTTCAATATTTGTGGTAGTTTAATTCTTATTTAAGTCACAATAAATTAATATATGGTATTTTAAACCCTTATAAAATATATGTTGATTAAAATAAAAGAAGCTTTTCTCTTTTATAAAAAAATAAAAAAATATTGTCTTTGATTTCCCATATGTATGAGTTTGTGATCAAACAAAATTCAATCTATCTTATATGATATTGTGTTCCCTAAATCAAGCATTATAATTAACTAAAAGATATTTGGTACAATCACCATTTTAAATTTTACAAGTTTCATTTCTCAAAATCTTTTCCCAGTCAAACCCTAGTTTAGAAATTAGAACACTAAAGGAACATAATTTCTATAAAACTATTATTTTATCAGTTGTGAGAGATTTAGTTAAAGGAATTTGACCTTCTCTAGATATTAACCTCAATTATTCAACATCCCATATCTTTGGAATTTTTCCATTGTATCATTATTTTTTTGCACATTGAGCTACTATATAAAAGAATAGGTATAAAACCTATGTGATAACACTATGTTCAGCCCTAAACCATTGTCTATAAGAACTCACTTGATATTATGTTTTCTAATAAATACCTTGATATATAATGGGTTATTATAGTTTGGAACAAGTGTGGACATGTCTTTTTGATCAAACGTGACTTGTCAAAATGAAGACAAATAGCCTACAAGGTTCTAAAACTATTCAAGATTAATAGCATTAGGAATCATGGATTATTGTAAAAGGTCATTAAAAATTATATAAATGGAATTTATATATATGTAAAAGATATAAAATAAAAATATACATAGGTGTTTTACTCAATTAGTCTGATAAACTATGAGACTTTTCAATAGTAAGATGAGATGGCTTAGCCTTAACTAGTATAATATTTGGATTTGGATCTAAAAGCACAATGTTCACATTGGGTTTAATGTTAGAATAAAATGGAAAAGGGATATGAAGGGTAACTCTTGAGTGTTTATTTGTTATTGTGCAACCTAGAGGTGTCAAGGAGATAGTATAATTAAAAGATGAAAGCAAAGGGTCTTAGAGGGTGACTCACAAGCATCTAGTTGCATTGGAATAATTTTGAGTTGATGAGGAACCATAAATTAGAGAAAGGATGAGGTATATAAATATTAACCCATGTAAATAGAGGGTAATATAATTTCATTAACTCTATGTGGAATTACTAGAGGGAGAGGGTATTAACCCTATTATAATGGGTCTCCTTCCTTAAGTAACATGAGACAGTTCATAAGATTTAAAATTAACTATAGAAATGTGGTTTTAGAAATGAATCCCAAGGTATTGTTATAGTCTTAATGCATGTTTTTTTAACACAAGTTATTATCATGGGTATTATGATCCTAATTATGATCAAGTTAATTATGATTCTAACCTTGAGTCTAAATTTTCCACTAATTCTATCCTTGGTTTTGATTGTTCCTTGGTGGTTGTTAATTATGTTGAGGAAATGGATATTTGTAGATCCCCATATCTTCATTATTATCTTGTAGAGAAATTTTAATCTCAACTTCACCACTCTCAATCATATATTTAATAAGGTGTCACATTTAGATGCAACAATAAGCACCATGACCAATAACATGATGGAAGTTACAAAATTCATTTTCTTTATACCAATCTAGCTTTGGTTGATTTATAAGAAATGGCATTGGGATAAGAAATATAATTAGGTTAGCTAATATGAGATTTTGAAACACTTCCAATTTGTTAAAGACTCTGAATTGATTATGGAATGTCCTCCATGGTGGAAATATTTGAAAATTGGCTAGTGGATTAGGTAGAACTAATTTCACATTTGGAGCTGGTAGAGCTTGTACCATTTATATGTGTTTTTATTTAGTTAATTTGTTCCCTACCATATTATTATTCTTATTTAAACCCTTATTTTTATCTTGTACAACTATTTAAACTGGTGATTGGGTTTGATTTGACATTTGACCCTACACATAAATCTTGATAAGGCCTTTGGTAATAAGTGCCTTCTAAATCTACACCACTTTGTTTATGATTTCTTCAAATGTGTTTACACAAGAAAGCTATAGATTATGCATGACCTTAGGGTGTAAGTTATATGCAAAAATGTCTACCAACTATTTATCTATCATTATATGTTGAAAGTGACCAGTTAGTGCTCTCCACCACTGTAGATATCCTATGAATCTTTCTCCATTATGTTGTTTGGAATTTCAAAAGTCAACAATGGTAAATTCATGTTCAATATTGTATGAGAAGTGGTTGACAATTTTTTTACATAAGTCATTACAATATGCAATTGATCATTTGGGTAACTTAAGTATTCAATCTAAATCTTATCCTACTAAACTTCATGGAAAAAAATGAAGAAAATAAATTATACTATAAGAAACCTATTGGCATAACACAAAGAATGCCTGAATGTGTTCATGAGGGTCTCCCTTTCCTTTATATTTTTCAAATTTAAGTGCCTCAAAATGAAATGGAAAGGAAACTTAGATAATACTCAAATCAAATGGATATGGACATATCTCATCGAATTTTCACTTATTGACTCTATTATCTATCTCTTATCATGAAAAAAAATCCTTCATATAATTCCACTCTTACATGTTTGGTGGATTCATGGGTGGAACATAATTCTATTGGGGTGGTATGTGCCCTTGTTGTTGCATGGATTTGCTAGGGATGTACACCCTAGGATCCATGATTTTATTTTGGTTCATTCTTTGAGTCAAGTAAGTAAGCCATTAATTCTTAGGTTGATAAACATTACCCAAATTTGGTTACCTTTAATTAAATGTGTTTTACTGATTTTGGGGAATTTCCTGGTCTATTTACCAATGTACATGTTATTTGAGACAAACTAGCCATATTATTTTGAAGGATATATTTAATATGCACTAAATATTTTTTTCCTTGATTTTGTGAAGGGACAAGAGGTTTTTGATGATTGAAAAATGTATTTTATATGTATGGAAAAACATGTTGCAGAACCTCTTATGTCTTAGGTTGTTCAATTTAGATATTTTGATCCATTATAGTTATGTTCTTAGTTAAAGTTTGTTGCATTGGTTCAATCACATTTCCCTATTCCTTGGAAGCATAATTATGTATTTAAGTGGAAACTAGAGAGTCTATCAAGTATGTGATAAGTTGGTCTGCATATCATTGACTTATCTTCTTAATCTTGGTGACAAGATCATGGTCATTAGGTTTTGACTCTATGAGTAATTCCTTACATTTTTTAAAAGTAATGCCTGATTTTGCAATGTGCATGAGGGATTGTTCTCATTTTTTCTCTCCTTATCTAACTAAGGTATGTAATTATTCCATAATAAATTATAATGGTAATCTAGCACTTGATTCTATCAACCTTAGGAATGCTTCATCTTTTTCCTCTTAGGTTTAATATTCTAAAGTCTTCCTCAGATCCCATGGTAATGGGAATGCCCTCAAATACCACGTAATTGTATTAATCATCATAAAAGTGCTCCTCCTCATATATAGGTCTATAAGATACCCCACTATGAGTACACCTTTGAGTTATGTCTAGAAATTTGTTATCTACATTTGGCAAGATTTGGAAAATGTTTTACAAATGTAAAACAAAGGTGTGTTTTGATTTTCTCTAAGCAAGTGTCAAGATATAAAAGAGACTATAATAAAAGGAAGTGGCATAGTGCCACAAAATTAGAAGAATGTGATCATAAAATTACTTAACCTTTGGTAGGGTTGAAATCCTATAAATTGGGAGAGGGTATGATAACTCAAAAAACCTAAGTGTAAACTAGTACACCAAACATAGATTAAGAGATATGTCAATATCATAAAAGATAGTTCAACTTCAACAAGTTTTTACTAGAAAATTAAAAGGAATCCCTTTGGATTAGGAAGATGACAATGTGAACTAAGAAACTCAAAATGTGAAAACAAGCAATAATTATTAAGTATAAAACTAAGACCAAATGGGCAACACAACACTACCACATGATGATAGAAGGTAGTATAAAATGTTTTCTATAACTTAGAGTGTGATCGATACATAAGATAGCATAAGTTCATAATGATCAAATGATTATGAGTCTATAAATGACCTTCAATCCAAATGGGAAATTGAACTCGAGTTAACTCAAGTCAAGTACAAATGGAAAAAATTATTAACACATCGACCTAGAAATTAAAAAGGTGCAATTCCAAATTTGAACTATCAATGAAGGACTTAAATATTTTTGGAATGTGGTTTAAACTCAAATGAGAAACATAACTACATTTTTTAGATAATACAAACACAATGTTTAAGATGATGATTTGAATAAGGCAGAGATGATCTAGATTTGACCAACATAAAACCTCCTTGTTCAAGAAATGGTAGACTATAAATGTGTTTGGTTATGATGTTTTTTGTCCAAAAACAAGTTTTAGAATCAAATAAATGACTAAGTAAACAAAGTAAAAGAACAATACAACTAAGTAAATCATCCTAATCCCTAAACTAACAAGGTTGCATCATATTATTGAAATCCATCTATATACATGCACTTGGGAGGATTTTAAATGTTAATCCATAAATAAAAACACATGAATTAGTAGGTATTTTACACCCCCTTGTCCCACTATATTGTACAGTGACATGGAACTTTAGATTACTCACCCTGCATCAATAATATGTCCATGATAAGTGGGGTTATTCTAAAACTTAAATTTTCAATTGTTTAGATGGTTTAAAGAGTGGATAATGCTATAGATGCCTCACATAAATTGGATCTACATCAATAAATTTACTATTAAAAGGTATTTTCCTTTTCAAAACCACTACATCCATCAATTTAGTAGTGTATCACAATGTTTGAATTACCCTTATGATCTGAGTTGGATTGCCACTAATAGAGTTTGCTTAACCATTCAAGAAATGTCCCAATGGGTCAACCTCAATTTGTATACCCTTAAAGTAAATGTCAAGAGATGAAACCTTGAGTCAAAGCTTCCCTAAATAACTCATGAAAAGGTTATAAACTCCCCTATACAAGCCAAGATGCATAAAATAAATAATCTAGGTGGAAAGACTTTAGAGGTTTTTTGTAGATCACCCAAACCATATGGGTTTTGGGGAGATCCTAATCATAATGAAAAGGTGATTTTTTTCACCCAAGTTCCATAAGTGGGATGGAGGGAGATCATATGTGCACTCTTTGTTTTTAAAAAAAACAAATAATTATTGATTTAGCATAAAAGAAAACACTTTTGAAAAGATTGAAATTTAAGTGAATGTTAGTTTTAAGCACAAAACTGAAATGTTGAGTGAAATTCTTGGCCCCTTGGCCTTACTTTGTAAAAACTTTGAAAAACTTCATAAAAAAATTAAATAAACCATCTAAGTTCCTTTTAAACACCAAATGGAAGGTTAAAGACTTAAATCATGATCAAATTTTGTCTCTTTTCCACATAGGTCTTAAAAGGGTTAGAGAGTTCCCCCTAATTTGAAGACTAGTTGATAATGAAAAAAATGAGTTTTATAAATTAGCTTAGGTTTTCTATTTTTTATACATAGAGACTGGTGTCAGTCAATAGTGACTGATGTTAGCTGTAACAAGACCAATGTCAGTCATAAACAAACTGATGTTAGTATAAAATGACTGATAATAGTCACTTGTGAACCCTTAGGCAAAAATATTTTTGATAAAAACACTTGTTATCCTAAGGTTAGAATAAAATATCAATAAAAATCTCTAGATCATGGAATAAATACTCAAATAGATACTTATAAACCAAAATAACAATCTATAATTTTGAGAAAAGTTCTAAAATGTGATTCTTAACCATGTCTTTTCTTGAAACCTAATTGATATCAATTATCCAAGACAGATTTTGATTACATAGAAATAACATCGGTCCCTATGTGACCTGTGTATCAACAAAAAATGTTCAAAAACATGGGAAAATTATCATAAAATTTTGATTTTACGCATTTTCATCACTTTTTAAATTTTTTAAGATTGTCAAAGTGTATTCTATATGTAATCAAAAATGCATCATGTCCATAAATCAATCCTAGATCAGATGGGATAGAGCACACCTACACTTCTAATTTGGGCATACAATTGTTAAGTGGGAGCATGACTAATGTGAGGATCTACTAAACTTGATTATGGGATCACTTTTAATAACACACCATGTGAGATAGGTTTCCAAAGCCTATAGTCTAACACAATCACAAAACAACCCTAAAAGAGTCCTATGATTTAATATTTCACTAATATAATAATAAAAAAAGTAAATCTAATCTAGTGCACATCAAATCTTGTGGCACAAAGTCGGGGTTAGTAAATTAAAGTAATAAAAACATGTATAGGGAAATTTAAATAAAGTAAGTATGAGTAACACCCTAATACATATAATATGAAGAGTAATATTATTCTAACCAACACTTATGCTACTTCTATCTACTTAAAGAGAGGAGAACAAAGTTATAATATACTTACCTAAATGTGAACCTATCGAGACTCAATATCTCCCTTGGCCAAAGGGGATTTGTAAGAGGTTGTTATGGTTCATAAGGATCACTTTGTTAGGCCAAAGCATCCAAGACCTATCCACAAGACTAGATTCCCCAAAATAAGAAACCTAAGTTAAGTCTCCTCAAGTAAAATGGTGAAAGAGAAGATTATGAAGAAGCACAAATGAATAATAACTCTTGATTGCATATTCTAATAATGACTGAAATGACCTTGTATTTATAAGTATAACTTACCCTAAAATCATTTAGGAATGTTGGTTGTGCTAGGTTGACTTAGTCAACCTAGCACATTTTTGGGATAACTCACTAGGTTTGTGTTAGGTCAGTTGGGAAGCTAACAAACCAAAAGAGAGAAAATGTTTGAAAACTATACTAGGTTGACTAGATTGACCTAGTATGTTGAATAGATCAAAATGGTGCCAAACAAGGAAATGAATGATAAAAAGAGGGAAAATACTAGAATACTATGCAAAGGAGGAAAAATATCTCAGGGAAAGGTCTTAGCAACTAGTTGGATTGGTACTAATATGGAAAAAAGGGAAAACAATCTTGTGAAGCATAAAAGGTCTGCCCACCCCTTTCCTAATGCACCCCTTAGGATGTGCACTTAGATAGATTGAGTCTCAATAGGTTCCTACAAGATGTAAAGCAATAGTATTTGATAAAATTTGAAAATATTATGTGTATACATATGCCCCACTCAAATCTCATCATGTATCACTAAGATGTAACAAGGGATGGTTCTTTGAGAAAGAACATAAGGACACACATAACATTGATGCTAAAAAAAGTTATAGTATTTTAAAAGCATAAAATAACTGAAAGTAGATGAATGAAAAGGAAACTAATCTAAAAAGTAAATATGATGCATACCTTGACTTACCTTTATCATGAGATGGTTATCTTTCATGTTGTTATTTTTAATTTTGTAGGGCATAGAGACTACTTTTGACAAACCCAAGAATATAAAACTAAAGAGAAAAAAAAATGCAAGAAAAACCAAGATAGATGATGTTATCAAGATAGGATGTACTTGAGAAATTTGGCAAGATGGGGTGATAGCTTCTATGTTAGACCAAATGACCAAGTCAAATAATTAGATTAAATTAGATAATAGAAAATCCAATACTACTAAATACTAAAAAACTCAGACAAGCTATCCGAAAATAAGAAATGCAAACTCACCAAATCAAACCAAGGATACATGTTAGACAAGATGGTAAAACAAAAAAAAATAAATGGTAAAAAGACTAACTACAAAAAAAAATGATAAAATAACATTGATGAGTGAGCAATAATAATCCACATCTCAATCATCAATGGAAAAAGGTGAATAAAATGGAAAACAACATTGTTGAGTGAGCAATAAAAAAATACATCTCACTCAACAATGGAAAAAGGGTATGAATTAAGTTGTCTATAACAATAAGACAAAAAAATCATGATAAATGGTAAAATTAAATTAAAGTAAGTTTATTGAATATAAAGTTATGTAACTAAAATGATCTATAGTTTCTCAAACATGTTGTTTCACTTTAAGGATATATAAATTTAAAAAAAATTAGTGCTAGCATGTTTTTAAGAGGTGAAAAAGAAGGAATTAAGAAGAGGGAAAATAGATTTGGAATCATAATTTGGATATCAAGGGGGCAAAATGAAATGGGTGGAGGGGAGAATGAAGGAAAAACCAAAGTAGAGAGAACTCTTTATCAAAGTTAAGACACTCAAATTAGGTTTGTCAAAATAAGAGGAATTTTGACCTTAAGGACTATGAAAAACTTCTCTTAGCCACACAAGTCTTGGGTAAATAAATGGAGTATATAGATCATCCCATGAAGTCTATATACATGAAAATTAAAATAGACCTACCTCCCCACAACATGTTCCCCATTGTTCAAGATGCATTATAGATCCATCAGTCTACTAAGAATATTAGGTATTTGCATGATAAAGTAAGTAACACCATAGAGTTTTTTATATTAACTTATTCCAATCTACTGGCCTACAACACCCCAAAGGACTTCAGCTCTATGTGAAATTGAATATGGAGTTTGAGCTTCAATTAGATATAGGAGATGTGCTTGTAATCATGTCTTTTAGTGTGAATTTGACTTTTAAGATTTGTATGTTGCCTTTTAAATATCATTTCCTTTGTTTTAAATTATTTGGCTTTCAACTTTATTTTGATGGCTTTTTTCAATTTCTCCTCCATATGGATTTATAAAACTAAACATGGGTGATAAATATGACTTTCATTTGAAAACTTGGGACAAGGTGGATAAGAGATAACTTCAAAGAGAATGGGGTCTAAGAGTCTCATAAATCTAGGTGAAATAAAATTTCTATCTTGAATTTGACCTTGTTTTATCCAATGAGGAAATGAGAGAAAGGGGAAATCAAGAGAAATGACACATGGAAAAATTTTAATTATTGCAATTGAAAAAAATGCGATAAAGGGAAAAAAGATGAATATAATGATAGAAAAGTGTGATTATTTATCATAAGAAAAGAGGTAAAGGGAGGAAAACATGCTAATATAAATTTTTGGGTAGATTCAATCTATCAAAAGAAGTAAAAGATAAAGGTTAAGAACAAGGATCAAAAATCATGAAAAGAATGGTAATTTTATGAGGGTCGGTTCCTATCCACAGTCTTACAAAGTAAATCATAAAAGAGAGACTCATGAGGGTGCTGATAAGCAAGAGAAAAGCAAAGTGAGGGATCTTTTTTTCAAATCACCTCATAAACAAAAACCCAAAGGATGCCAAAACAACATTGGCAAGCAGCAAAAAGAGATAAATTATTAAAAAGTTATGGTTTATTAGGGATGTTGGGTCCTATCCACATTTTTACAAAGTAACTCACAAAAGAAACCCCAAGGGGTGAAAAACAAGAGAAAATTCTAGAAAATAAGGAAGACTATGGTACATCAAGAAACCAAAAGACCAAAAGGTAGGACTAAAGTTTTGTGAAAAGAAAGAAACTATTGTAGAACCCATACTTAAGTAACCTAAAAAAATTATTATAAGGATATAAATATAAAACATGACAAGAAGGAAATAGTTAGGCAACGTAATTTTTAATGAATTGAGAGTTAGTGGGCTCTTTGAAAACATGACCTTCATTAGTCTGAAGATGACAAGTGCTTAGACCAAGAATGTTTTTAACTAAATATGGACCCCCACCATTTTTGGGCATATTTTACTTCTTTGTCATGGATGTAATATAATTTAAGGACAAGATCACCAACATTTAAAGTGTCAACTTTAACATGTTTGTTATGTTGTTGGGTGATGTGAGCCTTATATTGGCAATTATGTTATAATGTAAAAAGATGACATTCATCAAGAATATTAAGGGTATGATGGTGAGATTCATGAAATTATTCATTGGTAATAATGTCATGAATAAATATAATAAGATATGGAAGCTCAAATTCTAAAGGAAGAACTGACTTAGAACCATAGACTAACAAAAATGAAGTTGCCCTAGTGGCAGTACGAATGCTAGTCTGATAGGCCCAAGGTGTAGGGTAAAGATGAATGTGCCAATCTGTATAGGTTTTAAGAATTGTATTTTGGAGAATTTTGTTAAGAATTTTATTTATGGACTCAGCTTGACCATTGCATTGTAGATGATAAAGCATGAAAAACTTGTGATTGATCTAAAATTTGGTACAAAGTTGTTTAACATGTTTATTTTTGAAATTACCACCATTGTCTAAAATGATGGTATGAGAAACACCAAAGTGGAAAATAACTTGGTTTATAATGAACTTGGATATGTTAGGAATGGTAATATTAACAAGGGGAATGTCTTATACCCACTTGGTAATGTACTTAGTATCAGTGATGATAAAAACATGCCCATCTTGGGAATGAGAAAGTTTACCAATGAGACCAAATCCTCATGTGAAAAATGGCCAAGGAGATTTGATGGTTTGAAGCTCAGAATCAAGTGAATGGATAAGGTCATTATAAATCTAACAAGGATTATGCTTCTTAATATATTCAATTGCATCCTTTTCAAGAGTAGGCCAAAACTAACCCATGCATAGGCATATGTGTGTTGTAACATGTCTACTATAGTGACCACCATAAATTCCCCCATGTACTTGCTTGAGTAGAGGGGGAACCTTATCTTTCATAACACAATGGAGTTAGGTACCTTTAGTATTGTGATAGTAAAGGATGTTATGTCAAAATACATACTTTAAAGCTTGTTTATGAATTCATGTCTTTTCACAAAAATCTAGATCTAGAAGATAAGTTTGATGTTTAAATTATTGAATCATATCTTGATACCAAGGACTTTATTGAATAATCATAGCCTCAATGTGATAGATAAGTGAGTTAGGTGGTTTGATAGATGATGGAGATTTTTGGATTTATATAATAAAGGAAGGATTAGAATGAACTTGATGAGGATGAAAGAGAGAAGATGAAGAGGCAAGAGAATCAACAATGGAATTTTGGTCTCAAAGAACAGGATCGATAGTGAAAGAGATAAAGTACTTAGAAAGAGTGGTTGAAATTTGATGATAGGTAATAAGGTCACCATTAACTTGATGACAAATGAGCTGAGAATTTATTAAAGCATGAAGATATTAGACGTCTAGATCAAAATCAACTCTCATGCCTAAGATAAGAGTTTCGTATTCATCCATATTTTTTATGACATCAAAGGTAAAGTGAAAATCCAAAGGAATGATATTACCATGAGAATTAGTGATAATGTAACTTGGCCCATCTCCTTATAGGTATTTAACACCATCAAAGTGGAGGATTCAAGTATCCTCATGTAAGTCAACATTAATTTCAAGGAGCTCCATGATAACTACCTTTGATTTAGTAGTACCAGAGGGAGGGGAGGAAATATTTAGGATTATTGGCTTCAAGATCAGTAGTAAAGATATGAAAATAGTATTTAAGGGATATATCTTTATTAAGACATTCAATAAAAAGGATATTATGATCAGGAATATCATCTTAAAGCAAAGAAGTGGTCAAAATGGGAGATATGACAAGTTAGTTAGCTATAACTTTCCCTTTAATATATTTGTGTGTGATGATATGGAGATTGAATTCCATAAGAAAAACCATCCATTTGCCAATTTTATCTCTAGGAAGAATGGCTTTGGAGAATAATTACAAAGGGGGTTAGAATGAATGATGAAATAAGTATTTTGGTATAACATATAATGACAAAGCTTTTCATCCATAAAATAGATAGTGAGGAAATCATGCTCAACTTTGGTATAATGTGTCTCATAATGAATGAGGCCTTGACTATTATAGTAAATAGCATACTATCTTCTTGTATCATCTTATTAGGCAAGCATTTCTCTAACTAAAATAAGTATGGAATAAGTATAGAGAATTAATAGTTTATCATTGGAAGGTGGACAAAGTGTAAGTGGATGAAGTAATGACTCTTTTATATTATCAAAGGATTTTTTAGATGGATCCATCCATTCTAAATCTCTACCTTTCTTGATAAGGTAATTGATGGAGTAAATATGATAAGCCATTTTGAGAATAAATTGTTTAATTACCCCAAGTTTACCTAAATAAGTTCAAATATTAGGAATAAATCAAGCAATGGGCATGTTAATAATAACACTAATTTCGGTTGGGTCAACATCGATGCCATAGAGAGAGACTAAGAATCCTAAAAATTCACCGCATGTGACTCAAAAAACACATTTGAAAGGATTAAGTCTAACTTTGTATTTAAAGAAAAAGTCAAAGATGATAAAAAGATTGGAAATATGGTTTTTATGATTTTTAGATTTAATAATTAGATCATCCACATAAGTTTTAACAATTTTTTGGATTAGATCATAAAATATGTGAATCATAGTACATTGGTAGTTAGCTCTAGCATTTTTAAGGTTGAAGGGAATTTCGATGTAACAATAGGCACCCCATTCCATGGTGAAAGTAATCTTTTATTGGTTCTCAAGAGTGATATGAATCTGATTGTATCCCAAGAAACCATCCATAAGAGACAACATTTTATAACTAGCTATGGAATCAATAATGGCATTTATTAAAGGTAAGTGGAAGTCGTCCTTAGGACAAGCAAAATTAAGATTATATAAATTATTAAAAATGTGGATGGCCATAGTGACCTTCTTTTTAATGGGAATAATGTTATAAACCCATTTAGAATAATCCATTGGGTTAATGAATTTAGATCTAGTAGTTTGATGATTTCCTTGTGACATAGATTAGTAACTTTAGGTGGGAATTTTCATTTCTTTTGATGTACTAGCTTAGTGTTAGGATAAGTGATGATGTTATAAACCAAAATACTAGGGTCAATACCAAACATGTCTTGGTAGGACCAAGTGAATGCCTCTTGATATTTAACAAAGAATAAGCTAAATTCATCATGCTTAGATGGTGAGAGTTCTCAAAAAATTGTGATTCAAGGAGAAGATGGGGTACCATATTCTATGCAAGTTATTTCTTTGATAAGCATGGCATTTCCATCTTTAAAATGGTAAGGTGCGTTAAGCAAGGCTTAAATTGGATGTCTTTTAGGATCAATGTTAGTGAAAAAGTTGTTAAAGTAAGGAGTTTTATTCTTGAAATTTCAATTTTATGATGTTTCCAAGGAATTTGAGGATCTTGGGCATGAAGTAACTCAAGCATAGCTTCATCACTAGGCAAGATAGGAAGATGAACATAATATTCAACATCTACTTCAAGGTCTATAATTTGATTGTCATGGAAATCATATTCAAAATGTATCTGATAGGCATTAGTTTCCTTGAAATCTAGTGTAATTTCAGAAGCAGATGACGAGGATGGATTCAAATAGATGAGAGTGTTGATAGATTCAATGATGAAAGAATAATTTGAAGAAATGATAGGATCCATAGTATGTAGATAATATTTAGGAGCATCTATAGGTTTAGAAGGTGTAAGTTATTCTACCACTCAAGGAGTATTGGTAAGTGGAGAATTGGAGGGAGGTACATGACCCTTAGGATATAAGTTTTGATGTGTAGATATGGTATGTACATCTTGATTGAAGGTATAAATTTGGGCTACAATATTTTGATAGTGCTAGACATCCAAGTCTCAAAAGTGAGCTTGGGCCATGATATATTTTTAATCATATGTTTGAGAAATCATACATACTTGAGATTTGGGGGGGAGTTTTAGAAGGTGAAATCCCAATGTTGTTAAATGTATGAGGGGATATGGTGAGAGGATCTTGGAATAATTTAGCCACTCCAAAATCATTGCAAGTGAAGGAATATATGGGTAAAGATGGCTCTTAAGTATTTCATGGAAGGGAAATCAATAATCTCATCCATGATAAGAACAATATGATCTTGGGGTAAGAGAGAAAGAGGAAGCCAATCCACAATATATGGGGGTAGCTTTTTAGTATTACAAGTGTGTTGTAACTCATTGGGCTCATCATCATCAAAATTTGAAAGAGTGACTTGAATATCAAGATGCATGTTGATAAAATTAGGAAAAATAGCACTATTAATTTTAGAAATTATAGGAATTAGATATTGAGGCTTAAGATTGGGAATATAAATGCTCCATGGGTTAGGATTAGCTTCATGTTTTTAACATTTTCTGTTATGTAAGAATTTAATACACTAAATACCAAAAGAGGTGATGGCCCTCATCCAATGAGTACATGGATGATCAAGAATAATGTTATAGGATAAAAGAAGATTAAGGACCATAATTTTGGTTCTAACAGTCTTAGGTCCAATGGTCAATGGAAGCCAAATACAACCAAGTGGCTTTTGATTAGTTTTGTCAAAGCCATAATAAGTAATATGATTTTGTTTAATATGATCCTTGTTACAACCAATTTATTAAATTAGCCATAAGTATGTGACATTAATACTAGAACCTTTGTCAACTAGAACTTTTCAGATAAGGGTGGTATTAATGGCTACTTTGATAGAGGCAGATCATCGGTGTGAAAAGGAATTTCATCATTCATCATGTCCTATTCAATAAATTCAATAGAAGGCTTGGAATAATGACACATAGTCTCAATGGTATTAACATTAGTTTGTTGAGAATCGATAGAAGGTGGTTATTCATCAATGGAAGATGGATCTTTAATTTCTTAAAGTTGTTGCATAAGAAATTTAAGATGATAAGGTGAAGTTAGAACTAATTCCATAAGAAGAATCTTACAAGGCATAGAGTTGAGTTCTTCAGGAAAATTCCAATGTGATTTAGAATAACCAACATAAGGTTTATAAGGAAAATTAGATTTAGGAGTTATAGATATGGTGGGAGGATTAAAAGGAGGAAGTTGTTCTTTAGGTTCTTTTGAATCATCATGAGTGGTAGTGGTATCTTTAAGCAATTTTTTTTCTAAAGATGGTTTCTTAGGATTGGTAATAGGATCTTTGTGAGCTGATTTATGATTATAATTAACCTTAGTATCATTGAAATATTGAGAATTGTTATAATATAGGTCATAAGAAACATTGATGGCATAATCATTATTGACATTTGATTGATTATTATTTGAAGAATATTTTGGATTATTAGAAGTAGAGGCTTTAAAGTTTTGTCATTTTTGAGATGTGGCAACATACTCTTGATGATGAAGTTTGATCATAGCCTTATGGTTGAATGAGTCACCAATCATATAAGAAATTAGTGAGCCCTCTACAATATTCATGAGAATTCCCAATGTTGGCATGGAACTAGTAGAATAGATTGGGATCATACCACTTAGGAGGAGCATTGAGATAAATGAAATGTTTTAAGGGTGGAAAAAAAATGTACATTTATTGAACCAAAAGAGGTGTATGAGATGGTAAAGGAACATCAAATTCGGTAACTTCAAGTTTGGTTTGGGAAGTATTAATAGCGATAGCATTACATGTTTGAAAATATCCTTTAATAAGTTTATGATTGGGTTCAAATTACTTCATAAGAAAGTATTGATGCTTATCTTCATTAAGAGATTCATTAAGAGTCTGAGGAGCAAAGGTTCAAACCTTTCATTTAAGAGTGGGAGTAAGAATGGTAATAAAGAGTTTGAATAAATTATCTTCAAACATATTATGATCAGTTTTATGGACTAAATATTTCCATATTTTAATAAAGTCATGAGTCAATTCATTGGGAGATTGTTTAGCATTTATGGAGTGACTAAGACAATTTTTAGGAAGATCATTATGTTGAAACTCTTTAACCAAAGGATTGACCAAATCTTCAAGTTGCCAAATAGAATGTTTAGGATGTTGATTATACCATTCTAATACATCACCAATGAAAGTTTTGACTAATAGTTTAGTTTTGGAAAATGTAATAGTTTGGATCCACTCTTTGTAAAGGTTGCCAAAGGCTTTGAGGAATGAAGTAGGGTCATTAGTCCCATCATATTTTATAGTTGGAGTTATGTTACCAATATCAATGGATATAATGAAGGGATATAAAGGCTCATTTTGAATGGTTTCAAGCATCTTTTTATTCATTATGGGTTGAGGAATAACATTGTTGGAGGCATACCTAATAGGTGGGGGAATATAATTAGGATTATATTGAGGGTGAATAGTTAGAGGTTGATTAATCACATTTATTAAATGTTGTTGAAGTTGCATCATTTGGTTGGTATTAGAGTTTTTCATGATATTCATTTGATGAATGACTTGAACTAAGAGTTGGGTTGTGTTGGGAGGTGAGTTATTGTTGGTTGGAGCACTCCCCAAATTATTATTAGGGGGAGATTATTAGAAGGAGGTCTATTAGTGGAATTTTAAAATATATTTGTATCAATCACTCTTACATTAATTTGGATATTTTGACAAGTGTCATGATAAGTATGGAAAGGATTGGATCCATCAACTTCATCTTGAGGTGCTATTTGCATCATGTTATAGTTCATAGATGAAGGAGGAGCAGAAGTACCCCAAGAGTGATGGTTCTCTTGGGAGGAAAAGAGAGGAAGGAATGAACATCACATATAGTATCTAAATGGATTTAGGTTATCCAAAAAGATTCTGATAGGAGACCTCATTTTGACTAAAGAGAGTTGAACAAGATGCAAAATTGGAGAAATGGGAAATTAGATTGAAAAATAGGAAAATCATGAAATAGAACTAGGTCGACTAGATCGACCTAGAATAGGAAATAGGGCTTGTGGATTGTACTAGGTCAACTAGGTCAATCTAGTGTAATGCACATAAGCCAAAAAAATATAGGGTTGACCAGGTTGACCTAGTACAATGAAGAAGAAAGAGGAAAATATTGATAACAAGTTTGGAAATGAAATAAGATAATTTAAAGCTAATCTAAGAAAGTGTAAAAAGGAAACACACAATCAACTAAATTAATGTTAGCAAATTTAATTGATGCACATAAAGCAAAAACTAACACTAGATAATGCAATATTTTATATCCATAATTGTTCAAATAGCAATAAAATAACTTTGAAAGTAAACCTAGATACTTGGTTAACCTAGAATGTTGATTAGATTATTAAGAAATATTTTAAGTGTAAAGGGATATTGGATATAAGCAAGGTACTAGATAGCAATATAAGGATATTTTTAGGTAAGTTTAGGATGAAAGGTAATGTAGTGGTAATGATATAATATTGGTATTATGGCCTACCCCCTCACTTCACACACCACAACAATAATGGTAATGGGTACTTAGCCAAAATATACCATTAACCACACTTTATAATTGACCAGAACATCAAGTTGGCTTCCCCTTTAGTGATGAAATACAAGTAGGTTAGCCTAAATACTTAAATGTTTAAATGCTTGTTAATGTTTATGTTATTTTTTCATGTGTTCAAAAGAATATAATAGTGAAACTAAGTGATTGATTTAAAATCCCATAATTAGACTATGTGAGCTATTCTAAGCATGAAAACAACTAAAAAAAGATGTGATTAAAATATATGGTTTATTCCAATTTTGAAACATGGTATAGTTAAGAAACTATATGGATAATTATACAAAATAATTTTGACAAGGTTAAACCTATATTGTGGAAGAAAAGTTTGAAAGTGAACTAGGTTGGTCAAGTTGACCTAGTTATTTCAAAAAACAAAGAACACAAAACTAGGTCCATAGGGTCAACCTAATTGACTATGTATGGGCAATTTTAAAGATTACAAATTGTGAAAGGAAAGTACAAAAATATAAAGACACAAAGGAATATAAATTGACCTAAATGGTTTAGAGATAAAAAGGAAAATATTGTTGATCAAGAAACTTGGATCAAACTATAAAAAACCTACAAATTGGGTCAAGCTGGTCAATAAAGCAATACAAGAACCTATTGAAAATGTGCTAAAAATGCATTATGTTGACTTAATCAACCCGGTAGGATGAAAAATAAGTTTGAAAAACTTGCATTGAGTCAAAATATTCTATCTAATTATTTGAAAAAAAAAATATTAGTTATGAAACATGTATTAGGTCGAGCTAGTTGAGCTAGTTACCTATTCCTGCAAACCTACGCATAGAGATAAATAACTGGTTTGATAGGTTTGATCCATCATAGTAAATATATGATAAAAATAATGATGAATATAAATAAAATAAGTGAAATAAATCTTGTAAAATCTTGATTCACATTAGGTTAAGCATAATGTATGTAATCAAAAATGCATCATGTCCATAAATCAATCATAGATCAAATGGGATAGAGCACACATGCACTTTCAATTGGCGAATACAACTATTAAGTGAGAGCATAACCAATATATTGATCTACTAGACCTGATTAGGGGATCACTCATCATAGCACACCATTTGAGATAGGGTTCCAAATCCTATAATCTAACACAATCACACAACAACCCTAAAAGAGTCATATGATTTAATATTTCACTAATATAATAACAACAAAAGTAAATCTAATATAGTGCACACCAAAGCTTGTGGTACAAATTAGGTGTTAGTAAATCAAAGTAATAAAAACATGTATAGGGAACTTTAAATAAAGGAAGTATGAGTAACACCCTAATATATAAAATATTAAGAGTATTATTATTCGAGCCAATACTTATGCTACTTCTATCTACTAAAAGAGAGGAGAACAAAGTTAGAATATACTTACTTGAATTTGAAACCATTGAGATTCAATATCTCCCTTAGCAAAAGGGGATTCACAAGAGGTTGTTATGGTTTGTAAGGATCGCTTTGTTAGGCTAAAGCATCCAAGACCTATCCACAAGCCTAGATTATGCAAAATAAGAAACCTAAGATAAGTCTCCTCAAATAGAATAGTGGAAAAGCATATTGCAAAGAAGCATGAGTGAATAATAAATCTTGATTGCATATTATAATAATGAATAAAATGACCTTGTATTTAGAGGTAAAACTTACCTTAAAATCATTCAAGAATGTTAGTTGTGCTAGGTTGACCCGATCGACGTAACATGTTTTTGAGCTAACTTACCAAGTCTGTGTTAAGTCAATTGGGAGGCTAATAAACCAAAATATATAAAATGTCCACAAACTATACTAGGCTAATGAGGTTGACATAGTATTATAAATAGGTCAAAAGGGTACCAAGTAAGGAAATGAAGGATATAAAGAAGAAAAAGACTAGAAGACTATGAAAGGGAGGATAAATAGCTTAGGAAAAGGTTTTAGGAACTAGTTGGATTGGTAATAATATGGAAAAAGGGAAAATAATCCTATGAAGCACCAAAGGTTTTCCCACCCCTTACTTGATACACCACTTAGGCATGCACTCAAAGAGATTGAGTCTTGACCTGTTCTTTTAAGATGTAAAGCATCAATATTTGATAAAATTTGAAAATATTATATATATATATATACATACATACATACATATATATATATATACACACATCTTCCTTAATTTAATGGGATGTGTGTCCCATTGAGTGTGTGAATATGTAGAGATGAATTAAAAACATGGTTATATAAATAATTAATCATGAAAACAAGAAAAAAACATAAAGAACTAGTAATCTAGGCCAACCTATTCAATGGGGTTTGCAAATGATAATTAAGAACAAATGAAAGAAAAAAAATATAAATCACCTTCCAAAGAACTTCCCATCACAAAAATGCAGCTCAAAAAATAATTCTCCCATTGATTTGGTGCTCAAGTATTTAACAATGATGAATGCAAAGATCCTCCAACATCTCAACAACACCAACTAAACTAGGCTCATGATATGAAAATTAATGTTATGCCTATCAATGAATCTATCTTATTACAAATAAAGTATTATTTCACTACATGCAAATGACTTATGGAGAGAATCCTAAATTATAAGTTTACACAAATAAATCTTAAAAATGGTGGTCTTGACCCTCCTATTTATAGATTTTTAAATTTGTTCAAGATCAGATATGACCATCCATATTAAGATAAAGATGTGTGGCCATAAATTAAACTAATTTTGTATAATTAATAGATAAATACCCTCATTAATATTTGGAAGGAAGGGGCATTAAAAAGGCATGTGAGGCCATAAACCAAATATTTGTTGCATTTATGGTTTTTAGATGGCATTGCATAACTGATGTCATTCAATTATGTAACTATTAATAATCATATTACAAAAAATAAATATTCAATAACTTCCATGAAATTATCACTTAAGATCTTAATTTGGTTAAATTTACCTAAGCGAGATTAATCAAATTTAGTGTAATTCTTTAGAAATTGGTTACACATAATTAATCAAATTGGTTAGAATGTTATATTATTAGGTCATAATTTATCTAGAGAGGAACTCGAAAGTGATATTGGCTTTTTTATGGATTAATATCCCATTTAGGATTTTGTTGATATAAAATAACACATGCACATTTTGTGTGCTTTTGAATTAGAAGAAAAGAGTGATCCAAAACACCAAAATGCATTTTCATCATTTAGACTCAAAATTATTTGATTAAAGTTAGTAATAAAATAAAATGCATTGCCTCATTTAGGGATACATTAGACTAAATCAGCACTTGTATATGATAAGCTCGAACCATTTAGTGTGTTTTAGTGATTTTGGCCTAATTTGTGCATTTTCACAAATTTTGAGTAAGATTGGTACTTTTAACACAATGGTTTTAGGAAATGGATGTCTACACTTGATACTTTCACCATTATCATATTTTCATATATAAAGAGAGGTCCATTCCCTAGTTGGGAATTGTGTGGGGGATATATGGTCTGTGGTTAGTGTGGAAAAGCACTTTGATGATACTCTCCCTCTCTTCTATTAGTCAACTAATAGATATTTTTACTCATGACTTCAATTTATGTTACATATAACAAATTTATGGACACTTGGTTTCTTAGAACCTTTCATTTGTTATATACACTTTGATGTAAAAACATTGTATTATTATACTTGATAAATAATAATTTGGATTCTCTTTTTGTATAATATTATTGTATTAACTTTTAGTAGTTGGCTAATTTATTATTATTTAGTATTTATACATTTGTGATGGATTATATATATAATTTTATTTAATTTATTAATCTAATCATTATCTAAATGAATCATAATTGATTTATTATGAAAATGTATTTGGTTAAAGATTAATTAATTAATCTTTTGGGAATAATCTGATATGATTATTAAAGTAATTTTTTTTTTTTAAATATCATTATTTAATTTAAACTTAGTGGGGTTATAACATCATGGTATCAGATTTGTGGCTCAAATTATAGGACTTAATGAGTCCACTAACCTATTTTTATTTTTATATTAATCATAAAGGAAAATGGTGTATGGTAGACTTGGAGGTGAGTGGACTTTAAACACCAACCCTCCAGTAGATCCGAACAAATTTTCCATAGAGCAAGCTATAAATTTGGATTTAATTCTCTTTACCATGCATGAAACTAGGGATTATATCATGGACTTATAGTGCATGGGCATGCCAAGGAAGTCAATCAAGAAGAGGTTGAAGAGCACCATGTTCAGCAAGAAGCTCAACAAGAGGCTCAACAAGATCATAGGTATGATGAGGTGCCATAGGATGCAAGGGCTAGAGTAGATTCATAACCTACATGGGACATGAAAAACATAAATCTTCATAAGTTTTATGGGATTGTAGTTGGGGATGGTTTTAAATCTTGTTTGATGGAAATGGAAAAGTTCTTCAAGATATGAAACTACTCAAAAGTTACTAAAGTAGTTTGGGGAGCATATCAACTTACTATCAAAGTAGAAATTTGGTGGGAAAATAACAAGGTAAATATGAACCTTGAATCTACTATAACCACCTAGGAGAAATTTATGGTTTTGTTCAGATAATGATGGTTTCCCCAATTATGTTTTGACCAAAATATGATAGATTTTTATAATATAAAGTAGGGAGATATCTTAGTGAATGTGTACTAAGAAGAATTAACTAAACTCTTAAAATATATTCCTCATTATCATGTAGATGAAAGGTTTCAAATATGAAATTTTATTATGGGATTAAAACCCCAAATTAGATGTGAGGTAGATGTGCATGGGCCATCTATGATGGATCAAGTCTTTGAGAAGGTAGTTAAGTAGGAGTCTAAGCTGAAATCACTTGCTCAGGTTAGATATAAGTTTAATAAGAATTTTGAAGGTTCTAAACTGACTCTTAAGAAGAATAATTGGAAGATGAATGGGAATTCTAAGAATGAGTTTAGTAGTTAGAATGTTAAGTTTAGTAATTTCTTGGGTGATAATAAAATGAACGGTGATATCAAATTTGGTTTTGAATGGAATAAATAATTATAAAGGAAATACCACATGGAAAATGATTCATCTATGGAGGTGATCACTTTTCTAATGAATGTGCTCAAGGAAAGTCCTAAGGAAAAAATAAGGGTACTACATAGCAAGGGAACTTTCAGCAGATAATCCATGTGATTGTTAACAATCATCAATTTGATTTTCAATTTTCACCTAATGAGATTCTAGATAATATTTTTTGGTTAACTAATTTCCAATTTGATTGATACTAAAGATACTAAGTGTTTTATTTATCCACATATTCTTTCTAAGTTGTCTATGAAATTTATTTAAATGACAAATGCATGTTCACTATAATATGGAAATGATGCCAAGGTCAAAGTTGATAGGTGTTTAGTAGAAGCTAAGATTGAGTTGCCTAAATTCACTACTATAGTATATATTTATGTATATCCACTAGGGTCATATGATGTAATCCTAAGGGAGAATTAGCTTGCTAAGCATATTGAAAATGAATATTTCTATCTAAATAAGGTTGAGTGTCAGGATGATTTTAGGAATCAAACTTAGATTTAGGGTGAGAAAGAGGAGTTGAAACTTAGGTAGGTTTCTAAAATTCAAATTAAAAAGGCTCAAAGGAAAGGATGTTAGACATTTCTTGTTAAAATAAATGATATGGAAGAATTAAAAGAATCATCTATAGAGGATTACCCTTTCCTTAGAAATAATTAAGATGTGTTTCTATAGGAATTGATGGGATTACCACCCAAGAGGGAGTTAAATTTCTCAATTGACATAATAATTGGTTTAGAACCATAATCCAAGGCACCTTATAGGATGAAGACCAAAAATTTTGTTGAGTTGAAGGCTCAAATATAGGATTTTTTAACTAAAGGGTTGATTTGACCAAGTGTGTCACCATGGGGTGTACCAATCATGTTCATCAAGAAAAAATATGGTACTCTTCACCTATGTATTGATTAAATTATGTTGAATAAAGCAATAATAAATAAAAAGTATGCATTGCCTCACATTGATGACCATTTTGATGAAATACGTGGGGAATTTTTTTCCTAAAGATAAATCTCTGAGTAGGATATCATCAGTTAAGGATGCAATAATAATATATTCCTAAAATAGCATTCTAAACTTGGTATTAGCACTATGAGTTTATAGTATTACCTTTCAGGTTAAAAATGCTCTAGAAATGTTCATGAATCTCATGAAATTTTTTCTTAAGGACTATTTAGATCACTTTGTGTTTTTTTTCTAGATGATATCCTAATTTATTCTAAGAATGAGTAAGAACATATACAACATTTAGAGTTGTTGTAGCATTTAAGTAAGTTGTTCAAATGTGCATTTTTATAGAGCAAAGTAAAATATTTGGAACACTTTATCTATGTAGATAGAAATTAAATTGATCCTATAAAGATAAGATCCATTATAGAGTAGCCAACAACCAAAAATGTGCATGAGGTGAGAATTTTTATGGGTATAGCAGGGTATTATAGGTAATTTGTTCCAAATTTCTTAAAAATAGCTAACCTGATTACTCTCTTCAATGGAGTAATCATAGTTTTATTTTTTAGACAAGTGTGAGAAATATTTTGAGGAGTTGAAAAGGAGACTTACATTGGCACCTATGCTAAGATTTCATGATCTTAGTGGTCACTTCTCAATAATTAATTATGAATCTAGGGATAGTCTTGTAGGAGTTCTTTGTAGGATGGTTTGTTGTAGCATATTACTCTAATAAGCTTAAACCATATGAGTCAAATTATGCTCTACATGATCTATAACATGTAATAATTATGCATGCTTTGCAATTTTGGAGGCATTATCTATTAGGGAAACCATTTGAGCTCAATATTGACAACTTGAGACTCAAATATATCTTCACCCAACCAAACCTAAATGATCTTCAGAGATGTTGGTTAGAGTTCTTATTTGACTATGATTTTGATATTAACTACATAAACGGCAATTAAAATAGAGTTGTTGATACCTTAAGTCATAGAAGATATATAACATCATTGGCTACTATTGACAATACCTTTCATGATCAAGTTTTTAAATTCTCCCATGGAGATGAATTTTATGAGAAAATTAAGATTACTTTATTAGAGCATGCTCAGAACTCTAAGTTTAAAGGATTTAATTTTGATAATGATGGTCTTTTGAGGTATAATGGTAAAATATATGCACCTAATAAAGAGAATTGGAAGAGCATTATGCTAAAGGAATTGCAAAAAATACCTTATTTAGGTTATCCTAGACTGATAAGCCCATGGATAAGATAAAACCACTTTATTTATGGAAAGGAATTAAAATGTATGTGATGAATTTTGTGTCTTGTTGCTTGCAATGTTAATGTCTGAAAGTTGAACTTGTACATCTAATAGGGTTGTTGTATCCTCATGATATGTTAGAATGGAAGTGGAAGTTTATTGGTATGGACTTTGTCCAAGGTTTTTCATTATTATAGAACTAACATGAAATGATATTGGTGGTAGTTGACAAACTAATCAATGTAGCTCACTTTATACTAGGTAATTTGACTGATGATGCACAAATGCTTATGATGACATTCATGAAAGAGGTGTACCAATTACATAGGTTTCTAGAGAAGATCATTTTGGATCAAGATTTGAGGATGACATCTAGGTTTTGGTTAACTTTAAATTTAACTTTGGTCATACATTTTAATTTTAGTACTACATATCATCTAGAAATAGATGGTCAAATAGAGAGGGTAAACCAAGTTATATAATATCTTATTCAAATGTATTACATGGATCAACAATATAACTGTTAAGAGTATCTTCCACTATTAGAGGTTACTTATAATAAATCTTACCAATCATATTTAAATATGGATCCATTTAAAACATTATATGGAAGGTGTCAAAAACCAATCAATTAGGAAAAACTAGAAGCTAGGGTTATCTTTGGTCCTAAAATGCTTATAGAAATGGATGAGAGGGGAAAGTTAATTAGATAAAGGTTTGTTGAAGCCAAATATAGAAAGAAAATTTATGTTAATTTAAAAAGGATAGCAATAAAATTTTCCATTGGTGATAAATTATTTCTAAGTGTTAACCTTTAAAAGAGCTCAATTAAGTCTGGTAAATCAATAAGACTTTCACTAAGTTACGTGGGACCGTTTGAGTTATTGAAAGTGATTAATCATGTTGTGTATAGGCTTTCCTTTCCATGATATTTATCTCTCTTACATAATGTTTTTCATGTGTCTTATCTTAAAAAGTATGTAGCTGTTCATTCTCATATATTAGATTGGAATGATTTATAGGTTCTGGATCTTAGGGTGGTCGTAGTATAACTAGTCAAAATAATTGACACTCACAAACTTGGTTTGCATAATAGATAAGTTTGATAGTGTAAGGTCTAGTGGGACCAATATTCTAAGGATAATGCCACATAGGATGATTATGATGAGTTCTATAGCTTGTTTCCACATTTATTTGTTTGAGCATTTACTATTGTTACTTGATTTGTTACTATATGTTATATGATTTCAAAAATTCAGATTGAAATAAGTGTCATTAGGATAATGACCTATTTTAGGGGGAAGGATGTTACATCTTGACTTCATCACTAAACATGATATGTTTTTTAAACATATATTATAGGTCTAATGTTGTTTAATTAATGTTGTAGAAAACTATTTTCATTATGTTTATGTATGGAAAATAATGATTATTTTGTGTGACTCATTACTTGATTATTTAGATGTATATGAGTTTTATATGCATATAGATGATGGTTATTCATTATTTTTTTCTTTAGTAACATTTGTACTGATTATCATGATAATGGACTAACTACCATTCACATTTGTGAGGTGGATGCATGAGAAATTCTACTCTATAGTCAGATATAGAGGGAGAGTATCATCAAGGAGGATATTTAAGATGGGAATGTTAGAGGTATTAATATTAGATAATGAACCCAACACACACCACATATAACTAAAATATGCATGATTTATTTAATATTCATTAGGTTTATTTATTTATGCTTAGATTTTTTGATATGTTTTAGATCAGTGTTTTGATGCAAATTAGTTTTATTTTCAATTATGATTATTTGTTATGATCAGTGTTTCTAACATTTTGAAATATTTCAGTTGTATATTTGTCTTTGAATGATTATACTTTGAATATTTGTTTTCATAAACTTTTAAATGGGTACCTATAAGCATTCAATGAAAAATAGTATTAGGATAATATATATATATATATATATATATATATATATATATAAACATGACTTGAAAAAAAAATTCATGTTTGAAATTATAGAAAGCTAATTTTATTAAATTATGCTTAACCTAGACCTAAGGAGTACCTAAGGGGACTTAAACTTTAAATACATAAGGGAATAACATAGGTATGTGGAATTGGTTGTTAAAATGTTTTTTTAACATTTATCTTGATGTTTTAATGTTAATGGATAGGCATTAAAACTATTTTTAAAACATAATTATTATGTTTATTGACTTATTACGTCAACCTTAATTCTAGAAGCATCATTTGGTTTGTGGATTGGTCTTTCAAACCATGTAAACTATGATGGTGAGGGTTTGACTGTGAGTTGAAGGAAATATTGGAGAATACTATTAGTTTTATGGATGAGCTAAGAGACATGGAGATCATGCTGGAAATATCTAGTTTGATGGTGAGTCTTTCTTGTAGTGATGGAGAATGGGTCACCATGATTTTAATGGTTTTTAAATACATACAATGGAATGCAAAAATAATAAAAGAAGTTTGAATTTTTGGATTGGGAGTTAGCCATGGTAGATAGAGGAGAAGAGGAAGAAAGAAAGAAACATTTTGGCAAACAAAGGAGAAAGACTACTTCAGGCACTAAGTGGTAGGGTTTATTCTTTGAATTTTCCCTAAGATTTTATATTTAGATTATGTAGTCAATAGAATAAATGTGCTTTGGGTTTATAAAATAATAATGGGTTATTTTATTTAAAAACACATAAATGGATCAAGGATTCAATCATGTGGAAGGAGGAATCCCCCCAAAAAATTGAATAAATGATTTTATTTGTGTATACATTGAATATGAAATGTTAGGGTTTGATTTTGAAACAAAAACCTTGTGTTGGAATTGTTACATGGTTGCATATCTAGTTATGAGGCTTTTGGCATCGTTGAGTGTTACTTTATTAGTTTGTTTATATGTATATGTGTTTTTTTAATGGTATATTTCCATATTTATGTATGATATTGTATAATCTAAATTGTATCTATGTTATATAGTGATAGTTTCAAAACATTTGGGTGATTTAAAACTATTTGAGCACATTGATGTGGTTAGGGGTTTGAATCAAGGTGTTTATGTCTATTTGTTGGTTGTGTTTAGTATACAAAATTAAATTTTGTGTATCACTTATTTTGTTAAAATTTAGTGAAAAGAATGTATGTTCACTTATCTATTTGGCTTGGGAGAGGTTTTGTTTAAGGATATGTAAACTAGGTTTTCATTAGAAGTTACTTGGCTTATATTCATTGTGTTTCTATTTATAGAAAGATTAAGTCTTATTGATTTTTTATATACATAGATGTTTGTGAGTTAAAAATTGTATAATGTTGTTTGGTCAAGATAAATCATATTATTCACCTTTTCCTGTTTGGGTATCAATTGTATAATCAGGTTATAGTTGATTTTAAATATAACACTATGAATCGATTGAGTATGGAAAATTATGTTGGTTATGTATCAAAGTTATAGTTGGACGTATATATTAACGATTTCCTTGTCAACTAAGTTTATAGTTTGTCAACTGGGTAAAATGGTTAATTTTTATTGTTTAAATGCTCTCTATGTTGACTAAGTATAAACATTTTTTATCAATAGTTTATAAAAAAATATATCAACTGATTATAAAGTAATTGTGGTCAACTAAGCATTTATAACTAGTTATGTGTTGATTTTGAGCTAACTATGTATAAATGTCTTTAAAATTGACTATGTGAATATGATTATTTATTGAATATGCTTAAAGGATTAGTGATGGATTGGAATTTGAATTGTTTAAAATTTTTAATAGAAATTTTGAATTTTAATAATCAAATTAATATAGTTTATATGTCGATTGTGTAGGTATGTGATTCTCTATTCGATGCATATATAAATTTATTTATGTTTGTGAATGTATTATATTGAGTCTATTATGTAAATATATTTATTTATAGTTGTGGAATTATTACAATAAGATACTTTTGTAAAGATGTAAGTTCACAATTAGAGAAATATAGTCTGAGTCAATAAACTATAATTAGATTATAGATAACAACTAGGTTTACAAAACAAAACCGAGTCAAAATATATTCTATAGTTAGTTTGTATGGAATGACAAGAATATTATAATTATAATAATTTATTTTTATTATTAATTTTTTCTATTTAATTTAAAACATATACACATCAATGAGTATGTAAATGGAACACAGTTTATCAATTGAATTGTGTTTCTTTTTCATTTGTGTGTAATATAGTTAAATAAATGTTTGATGGATGTTTATTAAAATATTTTAAATGTTCATTTTAAATATGAGTTAATGTTATTTAGTAATCAAGCTGAAATATAAACATATATACACGTGTATATATGTAATTATAAATTATACATAAATACTATTATACATTCTTTATGGATAGTTCATAAAAACACATATACGTGTGTGTGTGTGTGTGTGTGTGTGTGTGTGTGTGTGTGTGTGTGTGTGTGAACTATCCATAAAGAATGTATAATCATCTGTATGTATAATTTATAATTAAATATATATGTGTGTAAATATACATATGACCATTATATGTATATATTACACCATTTGGAAATTAATGCTTAAGAGTTTAAATTTATATAGATACAAGTGGACATATTTGACATGAATGTTTATGCAAATAATTGGGTTGTGAGTTGATGTTTGTTTAAAGTGAATGTTAATGGATAGGCATTAAAACTATTTTTAAAACATAATTATTATGTTAATTGACTTATTACGTCAACCTTAATTCTAGAAGCATCATTTGGTTTGTGGATTGGTCTTTCAAACCATGTAAACTATGATGGTGAGGGTTTGACTGTGAGCTGAAAGAAATATTGGAGAATACTATTAGTTTGATGGATGAGCTAAGAGACATGGAGATCATTCTGGGAATATCTAGTTTGATGGTGAGTCTGTCTTGTAGTGATGGAGAATGGGTCACCATGAATTTAATGGTTTTTAAATACATACAATGGAATGCAAAAATAATAAAAGAAGTTTGAATTTTTGGATTGGGAGTTATCCATGGTAGATAGAGGAGAAGAGGAAGAAAGAAAGAAACATTTTGGCAAACAAAGGAGAAAGACTACTTCAGGCACTAAGTGGTAGGGTTTATCCTTTGAATTTTCCCTAAGATTTTATATTTAGATTATGCAGTCAATAGAATAAATGTGCTTTGGGTTTATAAAATAATAATGGGTTATTTTATTTAAAAACACATAAATGGATCAAGGATTCAATCATGTGGAAGGAGGAATCCCCCCAAAAAATTGAATAAATGATTTTATTTGTGTATACATTGAATATGAAATGTTAGGGTTTGATTTTGAAACAAAAACCTTGTGTTAGAATTGTTACATGGTTGCATATCTAGTTATGAGGTTTTTGGCATTGTTGAGTGTTACTTTATTATTTTATTTATATGTATATGTGTTTTTTTAATGGTATATTTCCATATTTATGTATGATATTGTATAATCTAAATTGTATCTATGTTATATAGTGATAGTTTCAAAACATTTGGGTGATTTAAAACTATTTGAGCACATTGATGTGGTTAGGGGTTTGAATCAAGGTTTTTATGTTAATTTGTTATTTGTGTTTAGTATACAAAATGAAAGTTTGTGTATCACTTATTTTGTTAAAATTTAGTGAAGAGAATGTATGTTCACTTATCTATTTGGCTTGGGAGAGGTTTTGTTTAAGGATTAGTAAACTAGGTTTTCATTAGAAGTTACTTGGCTTATATTCATTGTGTTTCTATTTATAGAAAGATTAAGTCTTATTGATTTTTTATATACATAAATGTTTGTGAGCTAAAAATTGTATAATGTTGTTTGGTCAAGATAAATCATATTATTCACCTTTTCATGTTTGGGCATCGATTGTATAATCAGGTTATAGTTGATTTTAAATATAACACTATGAATCGATTGAGTATGGAAAATTATGTTGGTTATGTATCAAAGTTATAGTTGGATGTATATATTAAGGATTTCCTTGTCAACTACGTTTATAGTTTGTCAACTGGGTAAAATGGTTAATTTTTATTGTTTAAATGCTCTCTATGTTGACTAAGTATAAACATTTTTTATCAATAGTTTATAAAATAATATATCAACTAATGATAAAGTAATTGTGGTCAACTAAGCATTTATAACTAGTTATGTGTTGATTTTGAGCTAACTATGTATAAATGTCTTTAAAATTGACTATGTGAATATGCTTAAAGGATTAGTGATGGATTGGAATTTGAATTGTTTAAAATTTTTAATAGAAATTTTGAATTTTAATAATCAAATTAATATAGTTTATATGTTGATTGTGTAGGCATATGATTCTCTATTCGATGCATATATAAATTTATTTATGTTTTTGAATGTATTATATTGAGTCGATTATGTAAATATATTTATTTATAGTTGTGGAATTATTATAATAAGATAATTTTGTAAAGATGTAATTTCACAATTAGAGAAATATAGTCTAAGTCAATAAACTATAGTTAGATTATAGATAACAACTAGGTTTACAAAACAAAACCGAGTCAAAATATATTCTATAGTTAGTTTGTATGGAATGACAAGAATATTATAATTATAATAATTTTTTTTATTATTAATTTTTTCTATTTAATTTAAAACATATACACATCAATGAGTATGTAAATGGAACATAGTTTATCAATTGAATTGTGTTTCTTTTTCATTTGTGTGTAATATAGTTAAATAAATGTTTGATGGATGTTTATTAAAATATATTAAATGTTCATTTTAAATATGAGTTAATGTTATTTAGTAAGGAAGTTGAAATATAAACATATATACATGTGTATATATGTAATTATAAATTATACATAAATACTATTATACATTCTTTATGGAAAGTTCATAAAAACACATATACGTGTGTGTGTGTGTGTGTGTGTGTGTGTGTGTGTGTGTGTGTGAACTATCCATAAAGAATGTATAATCATCTTTATGTATAATTTATAATTAAATATATATGTGTGTATATATACATATGACCATTATATGTATATATTACACCATTTGGAAATTAATGTTTAAGAGTTTAAATTTATATAGATACAAGTGGACATATTTGACGTGAATGTTTATGCAAATAATTGGGTTGTGAGTTGATGTTTGTTTAAAGTGAATAGTTTTTTCATGTGAAAACTAAGAATTATATCATTAATTAATAATATGTTGTTTCAATTATTAATTATGAGTGAATTGATTAATAGTCTATTAGAATAGTAAATGTTGTATTTATTATTTTTGATTTGCTTAAGATTTACTAACACTTTCTTGAAATGAATTATTTAATTATAATACTTGTCAACATGGGATGTTTGCTAGGAATTGGTAAATTCTTAGATATTGTGATGATTGTTATTAAAAATTGGTATATATGCCATATTACCTTAATGAAAAATGGGCATTGATTATATTGTAACTTAGGAAATATATTTGTGATAATAAGTTATTATTTAACATGAGATTATTTATATAATTCTTGTATTTAATCACTATGATATTAAATAATAATCCATATGAGAAATCCATGGAATTTTTGTATATGGATAATTTGTAAATATGGTATTAGTGACTCTAATGATTACTATCATGAGGCAAATTTTCATACATATAGTTAGATTCTTTAATACTTAAATTAAATGAGATCTAATTAAGTTTATGTGTGATTATGATTGATCTAATGGATCATTAAACTATACTAAAACTTTAAATAATGTAATTTTTATAGTTAAATGTTAGCATTTCACTATTTTATTATATACATGTATGCACGATGTCATGTTAGAATGAATTTATTTATGATATGATTCATGTAATTAGAATCTTACAACATAGGTTATAGTTGAATTATCTATACCTACACTATTATCATTTGTGAATCCATGAAGGGAGGTCTATTCCCTAGTTGGTCATTATGCAAGGAATCTATGGTCTATGGTTGGTGTGTAAAAGTACTCTAATGATGCTCTCCCTCTCCTTCATTAGTTAGTCAATAGAGATTATTGATTATGATTTCAGTTTATGTTGCATATAATGAGTTTATGGACACTCATTAGTTCTATGGAATATTGTATTTTTAATATACATTTTGATGTAAAAACATTGTATTATTATCCTTAATAAATAGCAATTTGGCTTCTCTTATTATATAATATTATTGTATTAACTTTCAAGAGTTGGATGAGTTATTATTATTCATTAGTTATACATTTGTGATGGACTATATTTGTAATTTTGTTGAGTTTGTTAATTTTATCATTATGTAAATGAATCATAACTAATTTATTATGAAAGATGCATTTATTTAAAGATCAGTTTACTAATATTTTGGTAATATCTAATACAATAATTAAAGTAAAGTTTTTTTTTTAAATTACTGCTATTTGAGTTAAACCCAGTGGGGTTCTAACAATTTTAGCAATCTATGAAATTTTTGACATGTGTGCCTTTGCCTATTGATACTATGTATATGTTTAGGTCCATGTGATTTTATTTAAAAGACAATGTAATCCTTCTTCACTTGAAAATTCTAGATTGATAGGTAATTATGAATGTAATGAATAAAATAGATAAAGGGGTTAGTGTTTTAATTTGTGCTAGAACTCAACACCACCTATGTTGAACACTTCCTACATATAAATAATCCCAAGAGGAATCAATATCCATGTAGTTTTCCCATGTTTCATTAGTTTGTGTGAAATACCAATGTAATGTTATATGTTTTTACAATTATAGTGTGATTAAGTGCTTAAACCATGACTAGTGACCTTTGAATTATACTTAGGTTTGTATGTATTTAGAATTTTAAGAATTGGGTAATTTTCTCTCAATGAGCACTTATAATTCTAGTGTTTTTTAATATAGAAGTCTCTTGTGTGCAAAGTGGTTTGAAATGTCTCTATATTGATATTTTGGGAATTAATCTAGATGGGTCTTGGTAAACTTTTGGGATAACATTAAATGATTTTAAATTTAAATAACTATTTGTTATTTGGTAAGAGGACATGGATTGTATAACTAGACACTACTAAGGATAAATATTCTCCAAATAGGGTGGTTTTATATGGCGAGTAGTAAAAACTAAACTAAAAGTGTGGACCAATTTGAAAGTGAGTATAGTTTGTTTAGGATACTTTATAGTGTTATCACACCCAAGATCAGTCATGAGATTGAGTGTTTCAGGGGGGAAGTGAGGTATAATGCATGGGATAAAGATATCCCCTCATTAGTCTTAGTAATAATGTTGGTTTAGTCCAAATACCAATAAGTTTAACTTTGTTTTATATAGGAAGAAATAGTTATTACCACTAGAGGCTTAATATATTTGTGGATACATATAGAATACATTACTATCCATATAAAAAACCTTAATATTACATTTATGCCAAAATTTATCGATTCTATAAAATAAGGGAGAGCGTTTCACTTCCAAAAATAAAACTCAAAAAGGAAGGCAAGGTAAGGTAAGGTAAGAAAAAATGATTAATAATTCAAAGGATGATAGTGCTTGAGAACTTAAATATGCTAAGTCATAGTTATACCAATGTGTGCCTAGTTAAACATTTGCACAAACTTTATCCACCTAGTGGGTAAGCTTCAAAAGAACACTGATATTAATGTTTCACTTACAGGTCTTCCATAAAATGTAAAAACTCAAAATATTTTCAATTTTTTAATCACAAATCTTTTAAATCACATTATAACTTATATTACTTATAGAATAAGCTATTCAAAAAAGACTAAAAATAACATACAATGGGTTAGACTAGCAAATGCATAATCTAACTACCATATTAATCTCTATAACTTAAGAATATAATCATTAATCATACATAAACATTCACTTAGAACTTATAAATAGTGGACCACATTCCATGAATAGAGAACTAGGTTAAAATAAACAAAATTATTCTATTAAATTTTTAACAGAGTTTTATTACATAAATTATTGACTTTTATAAAGGATTACATTTTACAATGCATAGAGGGTGGGGATCACCTCCAAGTAGAACAATATTCCCATGCTTGTACATGATGGAAACCAAGGTTTTTAAAACTACATAGATTGAAATAAAATAACCAAAATATTCTCCACTCTCCCAAAAGATGCCATAAGGGCACCCAATTTATATGATGATGAGTTGGATAAGATCTACCTCCCAACTATTTGGGTTGTGCTTCTTTGGCCACTAATGTAGCTACCACCCATTCAAACTCTTGGTATATATTAGAAAGGTTCATAGGTGACTCCTAAAATATCATATTTAGATGGGTTAGTAGTCATTGATGTACTTGGAATCAAGCCTCTAAGGACACTTTCAATTTTAAAACCTAGATAGTGCTTATTATAAACTAGTTTGAGACTTCTAAGACTACCTTGGATCCATTTCTATTAGCCTTTACCACTTTTCTCTTCATGACTTTGTTAAAGTGACCCAGATGAACTTGAAACTCACCTTTGTCTAGTATGGTACCATCTAGGTGGAATATCATAGTGATTTTGACCTCCATGAAGCAGATCAATATCCTTTACTTGCTCTCTTTCAGAGGTCTTATAATTTTTTTTGCCAAGGCCAACCATTCTTCAATTGAGGTCCTCATAGTCCCATCATAGGTATGATAAAGGCTTAAGTTTGATTTAGGCATGAGGTTCATCTCTAGGTACATACCCTTATGAATAACCATGACAAGCTTCATGCACTTATTTTTCATGAGAGAAATCCTTTTTAAGTATGCCTAAGCCCATTGGCTATGTTCTTTGATTTGGGCCTATGTTTTAACTACCTCATTATGGAATGAGAAGTTATATATGAAGACTTATTTTACTCTCCTAATTAATTCCATATGTAAGGTGTTATTCACCTACACTTGAATCATCTAAACCTACTCCTACATGACTTCTATGAGATTCTCTAGCATATAATGCATGGCCTAGAGCATATAGACTAGAACCTCAACCACTCTCTCCTTTCTTGTGTATGTTTTAATTTTAGTAAGTGAAAAGAGGTTTTTTTGTGTCTACCAGATTACAATGTCTCCTCCTTAGATTAATTTTTATATAAATATCCTCCTCATGTCCCCTAATGTCTTATAAAACTCCCATTATACTTTTTTATCTCCTTTCACAATCATCTTGGGTGCCTATGATACCATGTCTACTCGCATGGTAGAAGGGGTGATGATGGGGTGGTATAGATAGAGGTGATAGGTTGAGTCTTGAGTAGAGGAGGAATGGATGAGGTAGACGTAGTAAAGGATGAGAGAAATGGATTAGTAGTATTAATTAGGGTGTAAGGAGGCATGATGAAAGGGGAAGCCCATGGGAACATTTAGTCTGACCATTGGCTTTAGGTTAAATTGACATGTGGAACAATGAAATCAAGGAGAGAGATATTCAGTAAGAAGGAGGAAATTTTTTTATTGAATCCAAATCCATGAGTTCCTAAGAAAATGGAAAAGGGATGCTTGTAAATGATATGGGGATCAATATAGGGTTGAAGATCTAGAGTTACCTTTTGCTTCTTCCTAAAACTCTTACTCAGATAATTTTACATTATTGTGTTGGAAGGATCTATAGTGGAAGAGACAACATGGGATACTTGAGGAGATTTTTGGGTGATGACACATACCATTGATGTGACTAGGGCCATTGTAACTATGTAAATAGATGCACTTATTGTTGGGGGTACAGTTAAACCTATTAAAGAAGGAGCACTTGAAGGTGGATGAACCTATGGAAGAACTAGTGGAAGTGTTTTTGGGATGCCTATGGATGGAATGGATTGAAATAATTAAATTAGGATGTCAAGATAGTTTACATATCTGAATCTAGAGGCACATGGGTGAAATTTGGAAGGGGTGAAATAGGAAAGAGGGGAGGCACCACCTGAGTGGGTCATTGTAAGAATGAAAAACTAGGAGGGGATTCAATGGGTTGATGGGGAATGCTAGGAGTAAGGGAAGGGACCCATGGGGATGCCTATCAATGGTCATGCTTTGGGATCACCTTTAGGATGCTATGAATATCAAAAATACAGTCCCTATGTCACTATTTGTTGAATAATTAGAACTATGGGAGGTGGTGGAGGTGGAGTAGAGGGATGGAGAGGAGACACTAAATGAGGATAATGGGTTGGGTCTCCTTATAATATTATCCTCAAAATTTTAAGAGTATTTTCCTCAACATCCTCTTAGGCCTATGTTAACATAGAGGAGGTAGGGCCAATTGGGGAAAATGGCCTAGGCTAAACCTACTTCTCATTCTTCCACTTCTTGGCCTTGAGTTAGGTGATGGCCTTACTGTCATATGTGGGGTTGACATGTATATTGTATTCTTCACTGGGCTAGTGGCCATTATATATGTTGAGTCATGCTTGATTCCTACTCGCATGGAACCTAATGGTGTTTTTGGAGTTCTAATATCTATGTTTTATCTTTCAAAAGGTATATTAATCCCTACCTATACCCATCTTCTATAATATGGGAAAACTATGATACACATGATGCCTAATGGTGATGGGGAAGGTTGGTCAATCCTTATGTTAATTATTGATACATGACTAAATATGCCCTTGACTAATTGATAACAACTATCTTACTCTACCAACTAGTTTGTAACTTTGTAAGGCAAATGGAGGGGAACCTTGAGGGTATCAGCTACTCAAATGATGGTTTCATCCCTATAGCACCATTAATTACCTATGAGGGTGATAAAATACCTTATTTCATTATATATGAAAGGAATAGATACCTCATTTATTGAAATATATACCAATGGGTATAAGGACTCATAAATATCCTAGATGTGGTTCCAATAATGGTGGACATATAGTTTATAAAAAAACTACATAGACCACTACACCTCTAGGAACTCATGATGGAAAGTAATTGGGCTTAAATATAATGGTGGCACAAAATACATCCACCAAGTAGCTCTTCATTTAAAAATTACCTCTACCCTAAGCATCATACACCACCTTGACAAGGTTTAAATTTATCATGCCCCCAAGGTCTAGGACTTGATTACCTCTGAGTATTATATACAATAGAATCACCCACAAGAGACATATGTACACACAATTATTCACTTTCAAAAATTAATCTATAAGGATCATCCCTACATGTATTCCTTCTTTGAATGTTCAAACTATGTATGAGTTTATGTCCACCTTGTTAACCCATTTTACATTTGGGTTCTTTGATCAGACCTTCAAGACATCATAAATTTGATATGTGTTGGTCCACACATCAGCTATAACATAATTATAGGATACTATGTATTCATGGAAGTTGTAGTAGGGTTTGAATGCACTCCCTCAAATATATTTGATCATGTGTTAGGATCATGTATAACATGCAAGATTATGAACACCATCCTGTACTCAGTTGTAAGCGAGAAATAACTTAGTGAATAGGTCTACATAATGGAATCATTTTGGCTTGTAAATTAATCTATGTAACCCACACTTCTCATATGCCTAAATGGAATCTTATATCTTAGACTCATCCTCATAATCATTAGATGTCAATTTCAACACAATTTCATTTTCTTTAAATATGTCATTATAATGTTTGAAATAGGTTAAGCCCTTAAGAAAAGTAGTGTTCTTACATTTTAGTTCATCCTTGGAGTTAGAGGATGAATATACCATGGTGTGAAATGGATAGATCGATATGGTAGTGAAATCTAAGTAAGTAGAGTGTGGGGGTACATGAGTGAGAATAATGTGAATAGGTAAGATCTAGGAAGATGGGATCAATAACAATAAAATATTTTTCCATTGAGCACTTATAAGAATCCTCAAATATCTCTTGTAATGACGGTGTTTGGAGGATCACCCTGTGTGATTTTGAATTTCATTTGGTGGCTTGATCCTTTCATTTATTTATTGATTCATAATTAAACTTGAAGACTTTGAATACATGTCACGTATTAGATTTGGAAACTATAAAAAGACATTTGGAATTATCCAATCAAGGCCTAATTTCCCATTTATTTAATTTAAAAGATGTGATATGTACACTATTATATTGCCTCTATGGCATTATAGGTATAATTTATCTCATGCCATATGCCCATTATTAATTATCCTTTCTTAAAAAGGATACCACCTAAGCATGACCCAACATTTTATCTTTACACATTTGGGAGGAGGAATTTCTATCTAGAGGAGTGAGGTGGCATGAGGCATCCTATGATTAAGATTTTGAATATGATTTTAACCCTTATTGATCATCTTGGGTGTCTAAATCCACTTCAACCAAATTTTATGAAGGGGTCACATGGCATTTCTTGGTAGTTTAGGATCTTCCATATTTTGACATCTTTGACAAGTCTGAGAGACTAACAACTCTAATAGAAAGTTCATACAGTGCCTCCTCATTCATTTAGGTTCTATTGAGCTCTATCATATCTGATAAATCTAGGATATTAACAAATTTTATAGTTATTCCATGTGGCACTTCCTCATTAGGTTAAGTTATTCTAGGATCTAACATATGTGACATGTCTAAGAGACTAATAACTCTAACAATGAGTCCATGTGATGTTTATTCATTAAATTGGGATCTCTTAGGATATAAAATTCCTAATAGGTCAAGGATACTGACAACTTTTATATTAGGGTCCATGCAATATTTCCTCACTCATTCAATCTCTCTCAAGATTTGACATTTGTAAGAGGTCCAGGATACTAACAACTTTGAAAGTAGGATCTGCATAGTGATTCATCATTTAGTTAGGCCCTCTTTTCTAACATTTATGGTAAGTTTGGTAGATTAATATATTTAAAAATAAGGTCCATGTAGTGATTCCTCATTATGTGATCATTCTATGAAAATTCACTAAAAATACTAAGTGAAAAAAGGAAGCCACATAATTAATTCAAACAATCAACTGCCTACTAATGAAGCTTTATGAGATGCCATGTAGGAATCAATAATATTGAAACTCAAAGAAAATAAGACTATGAAAACTTCAATACAAGTCCACATTTGTAAATAAATATTTATCTCAGTAACACAAAATATTCTAAGTATAAAATCATTTTATTTTTCGTAGGATGTAATAAGGAATTGATTGTGCTTGAATCCAAAAGGCCATAAAAGTTTTAAATCAGTGACCAAATTATCATTTTAAGCATGTTAGACATTGGGATAACTTGTTAAAGACATAAATTCTAGGATTTTCATACAAATATTCTATTAAGAGAGGAACTTAAAAATCTAGACACTTTGAATTGGGCATTTTAAGAGGGCTCCCCCACTTCTCCAAAGAAGGGGTTGTGTTGGCCATACTAAATAGAATATTTCTAGGTAAAATGATTCCCTAAAATTTATAACCCAAACTATAATCATCCCATATTGAACATAGATATAAGAAATCCAAACTCTATATGATACACTTTGATTATGCAAATTTCTCAAGTCTATTTTAAAAAGATACATACTAGGCTCTAATTCCTTCCAATGACATTTTGTGGATTAGTGATGTGATGGATTACTTAAATAATATTAGGTAAATCTAGGATATCAAAAGGTTTATTAAGGGGTATGCATTTTTATATAATTTTTATTAAGGAAAGAAGGCTTAAGTATTGCTCTATTACTAACTAGGCATCCATAACCCTGGCATAGATGCTTTTGGTCTCACTTCTGGCCTTGATCCATTGCCATCCAAACCAGAAAGCTTATGATGAAGGTTAATTAAATCACCCTTTCTAAGGAATAAACCTAACATATGATATTTTTTAAATTTAGACTTCCTTTTATTTGATATTTGATGTTTGATCCATAAGGGTTGGAGACCAATACAACCAAGGTATATGGTAACTTCAATAAGATTTCAACATATTAATGACCTTTCACTTATTTCATAATTTAAATTACCTTCATTTTTTTCATTTGGAGTGTCTGCGATGACTTTGATTAGGGTATAACTATTCTCAATCCACTTGATTAGTGCTGAATATGCCATTTTAATTATCTTAGTGCATCTTGGAGAATTGCCTTGCTTATCACTACATTCAATATTCAGGGTTCACCTTCTATTTCCCAATCTTGGGAGTAGTTTTCACTATTTGGTCATCCATTTGAGTATTTAACATTCTCTTTGAGTTTTTTCCTTATTTTATGAATCATGGAGCATAAGGCATTTCACTTTATGGAGGGGGACTGGGAATCAAATAAACTATTGAAACATCAGTGAAACAAACACAGGGCATAAAAATACATGAAATGAATGACAAAATTATTAAAAAAACATGCAACAAAATAAAACTAACCTAATCTTAAACTAATATATACATTACCACCCCTATAGTCATTATTCTAAAATTTCACTAAAAGGGATAGTTGAGATTTAATGTTTTAATAACTATCCATTCATAAGTAGTGGGAGGTCACTACCTTTGAGGTATTTGATATCGAAAACTATATAATTAAGTAGCTCATATATTTTTTATGGGCTAACCAAAATTAGATCAAACTTGGAATTCTAACCCTTATTTTCAAGGGACTTTTCCCACAATAGCACTAGATCTAAAATCCTAAAGTATTTTCCCTTATCATTCTTTGCAATCTAATGGTTGATAGTGATCTAATGATATTTGAATTTAGTAAGCATTCATCTTAGGATTCTTCTAATTGGATAATGTCTAAGAGCCTATAATTCACTTTATCATTAGAATTCATGTATTATTGTATAAACTCATAGGTAGGAATCTTGATTATGATTGGCATAACTTGATCTAATCTATAGACTATCATAAATGGTGAGATTTTGAGTGGATAACTATTACTAATGTGGTAATCTCATTGGGAAAATTTTGGTAATCAATGCCACTCTTGGGACTTCTTTTCTATAGACTTATTGATGGTGTCGATCAAGTTTTTATTAGTGGACCCATTCAATACATTCCCTTGAGAGTATTCATTGGATGAGAACCTCAAAGTGATCCCGTTATCATTCATCCATTCATTTAACTCCTTGAATTTTAATGGAGGGACATTATCATAGACTAATGAGATAGAGGTCCCAAATCGAGTGGTCACATTATTTTCCAAGAAATAGATCACATCATTAGAAATGATTTCATTTTTCACCACTAATTTGACCCATATTATGTAATAACATATGGCCATAAGGAAAAAATTATGGTTTGTTGAATATTTGGGTTGATGACCCAGACAAAATTTAGTCCCCATTCGGTAAATGGTATTATTACTATGATTGGTTGCAATGGAATTTTCACATGGATTTTACTTTGGTAAATTTGAAATTTCATGATATATGCATTTCCATGTCTAAATAGGTTTGGCTAGTAATTACCTACCCGTATTATTTTGTGTACCCTCCCATTTGCTATAAGATGACTAGAACCTAATTTATCATGGAATTTTTCCATTACTTCCCTATCATCAACTTTTGATAGGCATATAATATATACACCTTCATGATTCCTTCTAAAGGGATGTTTTTTAATCAACATGTATTATGAAATATTTAGTTTGAAGACTCTCTTCTATGTTTTATTATGTTTGGGAGGTGGGTTCCCATAGAGTAGATAATGGATAATTTGGGTGTACCAATTTTGCTAAAATACTAGATTCTAGTCTAATTGGTACACAATGATCTTTGCATCAATCTCGATTATCATCTAAATAAGACCTTATCCTATAATGAGCTTGGTATGTATTATTTCTCAGGCATATTTTGACAACTATATCATCCTTCTACCTTTATATTCTCCTAGTTTATTCTAACCCAACATTTGTTTGATAGTTGGGTCTAGTATAATTGTATGTAATTTATTCCTAAGAATGTATGCAATTTATAGCCTTGAATAATGAATAAAATAAAAAAGGTTTTCTTCTCCATCCAATGTTTATGTGAGATAGACAACAATGGTGTTCTCTGAGGTAAAAGGATAAATGTATAAATCCTTAGTGTAGTCAACATGGGTGCTTGCATGATGGCATATTTTATGTCCTAAAATTATTTCTTTGACTCAAATTCCACTCCATATTATTATACTTTTTTAACATAGCATTAAGGGGTTTTAAGTTTTCATCAAATCTAGAAATGAACATGTAGATGAAATTAATTTTGACAAAGAAGGAATTTAAATCTTTTTTACTATTAGGTTGAGATAATTTATAAATTATATCAACTCTTTTTGGATCAATATCAATACCTTCCTTCATGATGATATGACCAAGAATATTACCTTAGGTAAAACCAAACACACTCTTTTTAGGGTTTAAGGAGATGTCATACCTTCTACACCTTAAAATACCTTATGCAAATTTTAGATATGATCTAACCTACATTGAAAAAACTTGGTTAAATCATCCATGTATATTACTATTCATTTACCAATTATACATTAAAATGAAAAATACATCACTCTTTTAAAGGCTATTATAGTACCGATCAATCCAAGTGACATCTATTTATAGGTAATTATGCCCCACTTCATGGTGAATGTAGTCTTGGATTGGTCATCAGAATTCACCAAAATATGATTATATCTTGAGAACTCATCCAAGAAGGATATCATCTAGGATCTATTAGCCATTTGGATTAATTCATCATGGGATGGCAATGGGTAGTTGTCCTTATTTGAATCTTTGTTTAGGTTTTAGAATTTTATGCACAACCTAATCTCACCATTTTTATTTGATATATGTACTATTTTTTCCACCTAAATTGATGACAAACTAGAAAGATTAGTCCAATAGATAGGAGCTTGTGAACTTTTTTGTTTATCAAAGGTTTAAGGATCAGGTTCACAGGTCTCTATTTCTACTAAATGGTATTTAGCATAGATTAATTGGGATGGTATGAGTTATTACCATTTGGTAAAATACTTTAAGGTTTCAATAATACCAAGAAATACTATTTTTATCACTTAATAACAATTTATGAATTTTTTTAATCTTTTTTTTTGTTGCAATCATGACCTACATTGAAAGCTTAGGGTCTTTCTAAATACACTAGGTTAATGATCTGACATCTTGACCTATAAATTTGAGTTTATTAATCAAGGGTGTAGGGATAAAAGTGTTTAATGGCTTATCCATATAAATAATTCCCTTTGATATTCATTTTCAATGGATATTAAGGATTATATCCTCATCTACTTTGTCCTTAGAGTTATCCCTTTCCTCTTCATCTATTATTTGGGCTTTTAATTCCCCAACATTGTTAAATAATTGGATGATGTGTTGTTAATATTCAAATACCTAAAAAATTTATGATGTTATTATGAAAAAAGGGGTAAGGGACCAATTTAATAGTGAATTATTTCATTTCAATGTCGTTTAAGGGAGACAAGCTTGTAGATGATGATGCTAACAAGTCAAAAACAAAATTTTCTTCCTTGGGGATAGGGATAATGTTGAATGCATAAAAAATTATTATGAGTTTCCATGCCCTATATTTTTACTTCTTGAGGTATGATAGTTTACACTAAAATATTCTCTTAACTTGGTTTACAACCAACTCATAGTCACTAAACACTCTTAGTTCTTTATCATTTTGCTTAAATATAAATTTTAACTTGAGGATTAATGCTTCATACTCCACTAGGTTATTAATGTAGTGTAAATTCAACCTATATGAATCTAGGTATCCCTTTTTTTGGTGGTTTATTAGTATAACACATATTCTACTACCTTGTTTGGAATGGGTCCCATCAATGTATAGGGACCAAAATCCTAGCAATTCAGGTTCATTTCTAATTTTGTCTTTATCAAGTTTCATGATTAGTTTAGACACTTCATAATAACCACTTTTATGTCTAAAATATGTTAAAAATAAATTTACGTAATTACATGTAGGTTTAACTAGAAATCTCCAATTAGACCAAATTTACCCACATAATTATTATTTTAAACCAAAATTATAATGATACATTCTTAATTGGGGAAATGGATTATATTGCATAATTTATCTTATCTAGTGCATCCTAATTTAAATCATCATTTTGTAAGTGTTTTCAGATGGTAATTAAGTGAATACTTGATTGATAAATAGAAAGAATTTAAAATCTACCTTTCTTCCAATTGTTGATTAATCCCATTTAATCAAGCCTAATTATTCCTCTAATGGGAAAATACAAGGATTTAAATTATCACATTTTCCTAAATACAAAATTGGAATATTACCTCACCTATGATGACATAATCAAAAAAGGTGTGCAAGTAAGAGATCTTACAAGCTCTTAAACCTCTCTTGCACACTCTTACACCCCTCTTACACACTCAATAGGACCAATGACTACACTTTCCTTCAAAAATTCATTCCACACTTTAAAAGGTCTTTAATGGCCTCTCATACACACCCTAAATTTATAATCATAGATTTGGGGATTGCTTCTCAACCCTCCATCTTGAGATGAGATGAATGGTCCATATAAATTTAGGAAATATATAAATAGGACCCTCACACATCTCATTTCATCAAGCTTCCTAATTTAAACCTACTCTTTTGAATTATTCCAAGAATATTCTTCAACTCTATCATTCTAAACCAAATCCAAAACTAAGTGCAGACAAGAAGAGGTGTTTCCCATATAAGGAATCAAGCATCAATAAATACTTCTACATCTATGAGTCAAACTCATCTTATTTAGACTAATTTTCAAGCACATCTTCAAGGGAGGTATAAATGTTGTATTTATCTTCTAATATTACATTTAATACTTGATTATCACATAGTTTAACCTAGGGATTAGGATTGAGAAGTTATGAATTTAAGTTGTTTTGATTATTTCATTAACAATTGACTAATCTCTCTTAGATTCTTGATCTGCATAATGGTACATTGAGTGGGACCCCTTGAAGGATCCCAAAACTTCATCTAGACCATTTGACTTCTTATAATTGGTATAATTAGCCTTCCAAACAAATTAATTCTCTTATTTTTCCTCCAAAATTCTTTTAAAGTCTATTTAGAACTAAATAATGAATTCATGACTATGTAATGACAAAATTGATAGGATCATTAGTGATGTCATCAAAGTAAATAGTGAAATCATTTTAATCATCAGTGAAATTTTCCTTGTGTCATTTGTTTGTTCTAAATGTTTTATACCTATATATCTTAGTGATAAAATCATTATGATTACCAATGTAATTACTAGTAAATGGTGAAATCATTTCTTCAATATTTATTGTTATAAACTATTTTTCTATAGAATGGTGAAATTTGTCCAATCATCAATGAAATCATTCAAAACAATCATGAAATCATCTTGTTCATTAATAAAATTGCATTAAACTACAAGATTATTTTTATGTCTTTTCTATTTTTTGTATTTTCCTATAAAATAGTGAAATTATCGATTTCATTAGAGAAATTATAATACCTAATAGAGAAATTGTTTGTCTTATTTTCTAATTATTTTTCCACCTACAAGACACTAACTGTGAAATTTTTTAACATAGTATTGAAATCAAAAATTTTATTAGTGAAATTTCTAGTTCCATTAGTGAAATTATGATTTTCAATAATGAAGTTGTTTCTTTTTAAAATTTTTGTTTTCTATTTTTAATCCCTAATTATGAAATTGAAATACTCGATAATGAAATTAGAATGCATAATCACAAAAATATGAGACTTAAACAAATCAAATTTCAAGCTTCTTCTTGGCTCAAAACCACTTGAATAAAACTTTTAATCATTTTGTGTTATAGGACCTTGACTAAAGAGTGGTGTTTTATGTCAAAACATATCAATTCTACCTCACATATTGATATGGGAATTTAAAACAAATTCACACTTCAATTTGGGTTATAAAAAAAATTGATCATTTTCAAAGTTAGTTACTTTCATGAAAGTTTTCTTTTTGATTGGTTGTCTTGTGGGATTATTGATCCAAAACTCAGAAGTTTTGGTTGATGAATATTTCAATAACACAGAAATAACACAATAACAATGGATTCTCTAAGAAGAGATGTCATATTACTTAATAACCACAATACAAAACATATGCTTATCTCTGAGAAGAGATGTCTGCGTTTTCCTTTCGGGTTATAATGCATTTATACATATTTTTGAAGACCACTTTGGGGGATTGCATGGCTCAAGGAATTAATGGGTGATGATTTAATGTCCCATCATTAAAACCATACAATGCTCAAGGACATATGTCCTAAAATTAAAATAATATAATGCTCGAGGACATAATCACTTGAGGACAATACAAAATGAAAACAATATAAAATTTGAGGCATTAACTATCACCGAATGGTCACCTCTAATTATTGCCCGGATCATTCCTCCCTCCCTGAAAAGTAATGGTCCCCATTGCATCAAGATTCCCTGTCAGGTGGGGTAGCTATGTCTTAATTTGATTCTCTATGAGCCACTCACCATGGTGGCTAAGCTGGACTCTTCTAACCACTTGATACAATGGAATAGAGCATCCTCTTATTGTCTTCATCCAAGTATCCACAATCTAATCCTCTTCTACTAGAGCAAAACTCTGTGGATCAAGCTCATCAATGTTTAGTTGTTCTACAACAACTAAAGTATCTAACAGAGGTGGGTGATATGGTTTGAGGAGCTCCACATTGAATATTAGATGCAGACCAAGGTAGGCTGGTAGGTTCAGCTCAAAAGCATTTTTTGCAACTTTTTTGGTGATGGTGTATGGACCATATCATAGAGGTTGAATCTTTCTGTGTGGGCCTACAAGCCATTCCTTCTAAAGCCATAACCAAACCTTGTCACCCATAGAAAAATGGTGTGTAATCCTATGTTTGTCATGGCATAGCTTATACTTCTTATTCATCTTCTCTAAGATGTCGTGAACTTGCTACTAGATATGTTGCATGTGTTCAATAAACTTGGTCACTTTGGCTACCTCAGAGCTTCCATGATCTATGTATTCCATGGTGGAGAATGGAATAGCTATATCAATTGGTGCCATGGGTTAGAACCCAAAACATACTTGGAATGGATTGTGCTTGGTCAAGCTGTGCAATGCCTGATTGTATTCATGTTGGATGAATAAAAGTCCCTCATCCCATGTGCATGGATGTTTGGAGTGATACATCCAAATCATGTGAACAATCAAGTGGTTTACCACCTCGGTTTGACCATCATTCTATGGATGGAAGGCTGTGGATTTCATCAGCTTAGTATCCATCATCTTCCATAGAGTGGACCAAAAGATGCTCAGGAACCTGCCATCTCGATCTGAGACAATGGACTTGGGGAGACCAAAATGGAGCCATACATGACTAAAATATAGTTGAGCAATTTCCTTAGTAGACATATTTTTATTACAAGCAAGCATAATAGCCATTTTAAAAAAATGATCAACTATCACAAAAATACAGTCCTTGCCATGTTTGTAAGTGGGCAAACCTGAGAGAAAATCCATTGAGATGGATTCCCAAGGCCTGGTTGGTTCTAGAAATGGTGTGTACAATCCATAATTCTTATTTTTTGGCTTGGTGATTACACATGGGGTGAAATATTTGAGATATCTTTCCACATCTTTGCACATATGGGGCTAGTAGAAGTGTTTTTGAAGAATTGCCAATGTTTTTTTGATACCAAAGTGGCCAGCTGTCCTACTGAAGTGTGCTTTCCATATCATCTTTTGTTGCTCTAAAATAGGAACACATATGTGCCCCATATGGTAGAGGATATTATGTTGCAAATAGAAGTTAGAAACATTTTCACCTTTTTGGAGAACTTGATATGTGTCAGCAAAGGTAGGATTTGCTTTATAAAGAATACCCCAAGTGGCAGTCTCATGTTCCACACAGGTCAAGCACTATTGTGAGTGCAGTAATTGGTGGGAAGCTTAGGCAATCTATAGCTATATTTGAGCTCACCTTTTTGTGTTTGACTATCAAGTGGAATTGTTGAAGATATGTGGCCCACTTTTGGTGCCTCTCATTTCATAATTTGCTTTGCATTTGGATGAATTCCAATGGTCTATGGTTAGTGTGGATGACCATCTCTTTCCCCAGGATGTAGTGTTTCTAGTGTTTATAGGCTTTTACAATGGCATAAAGCTCCTTATCATATGTTGGATATTTCCTGACTGTATTAGTGAAATTCACTGTGGTATGCAACAAGATGGCCATGTTGCATGATGATAGCTCCCATGGCATATCTAGATGCATCTGTCATCAACTCAAATGGTTGATGCAAATCTGGCAAGGCAAGAACAGGGGCTGAGTAGAGTCTATTCTTCAAATTTTCAAAGCCCTTTGTTGTATTTCACACCACTAAAGTGTAGCTTTAGCTCCTGCTTTGGTCACTTGGGATAGTGACCAAGCAACATGTGAAATTCCAAGAACAAACCTATGGTATAAATTTGCAAGGCCCAAAAAGTTGTGAAGCTCTATGAGGGTCCTTAGTGTGGGCCATTCTCAAATAACCTGAATCTTTTCTAGATTGATGTGGACCCCTTCGTCATTCACAATGTACCCAAGGTACTAAATTATTGTCATTTTGAATGTGCATTTGTCAATATTTGTGTACAACATGTGCTCTTGAAGAGTTTGAAGCACCTTATAGACATGTTGAAAATGTTCTTCCCATGTTTTACTATAGATGAGAATGTCATCTAAGTAGACAACCATGAATGAGTTGGTGAAGGGTCATAGGACGTCATCCATCATTCGTATGAAGGTTGCAGGTGCGTTAGTTAAGCCAAAAGGCATAACCAACTATTCAAAAATCCCCTCCTTAGATTTGAATGTAGTTTTATAGACATTAGTGGGATCGATGGGAATTTGGTGATAACCAAATTTGAGATCAATTTTGGTGAAGAACTTCACACCATGGAGCTGGTCCAGTAGATCATCGATTATGGGGAGAGGGTAGCGATTCCTCATAGAGATTTTATTTAGGGCTTGGTAGTCAATGCAAAGCCTCCATGTTCCATCTTTCTTCAGTGCCAAGATGATTGAGCTACCACAAGGTGAAGAGCTTGGCTTGATGTCACCACTTTTGATCAATTATTGAATCTATCTTTTTATCTCATCATTTTCCAAAACTAATTTGTGATACATATGACTATTAGGCAAAGGTGATCTTGGGATTAAATCGATAGAATGTTTTACCTAGAAATGTAGTGGAACTCTTGTGGGTGACTTGAATAAGTCATCATATTCACCTGTGATTCATCCTATTTACTTTTGTTTTTGTGTGGATTGTGTAGTTAAGACTGCAACATCAGCCTCCTTGGATCTCTGTTGTTTGACCATCATGAGAACAAATTGCTTTGTCTTCTCCACCAATCTCTTACATCACTTAGCATTGATCAGGGAAACAAATGTGGGAGGTGGTACCTTTGGTACCCTATAGCACTGTGTTCCAAGAGTGAGGGTGATCCTTCAGGTTTGGGATTCATAGATGCCATGTCGCTCATACATGAATGGTTGACCAAGGAAGACATCACAAATGTCTAAATTGACCACATCACATAAGACTTCATCCTGGAATGGTTTTATAGCAGATGAAAGAAGACACTAATGGGTGACATGAAGATCTCTCCCTAGGCTCAACCACCTAATACTATATGGCTTTGGATGAGGCTTCATGGATAGACCTAGACTTTTCACAACTTTAGCTGAGATTAAATTCTTTTGACTCCCGCTATCAAGAATGAAATGTAGAGGCTTACCTTTTACCCATAATTTGGAGTGAAACAATATTTCTTTGTCATCTAGTATTTCCTCATGGGTCTATGATGAAGTGATGATGGTGTTGGGCTCAGCATCTACAATTTCTTCTTCATCCTCTTTGACTGTTGGTTGTGTATGAGGTAGAGTAGTAGATGTTGAGTATTGTGACTCAGAGAGCAGTGACTTGATGGCTCAACATTATTCTTTGGAGTGAGTTCTAGTTTTGTGGTAATCACACCATTTTCCAACCTTCCCCTTCTAGGATTTCTTATCCTAAAACTCCTTCTACTTCCAATTTTGGCCTCATGTTTGACCTTCCTTGTCACTTTTCCATTTTGAAGGTTGGCTCTTCGTATTCTTCCTGCCATGCTTCTATTCAATCTTCACTACAAATTTATATGCCTCACCGAGGGTTTCCAAATTGAAGAGTTCCATTTCCACCTGAATGTACCATTGTAGTCCCCCATAATATTTGAGAGTTTTATGTTTCTCACTTTCTTCAATGCCCAGTCTTGGAGAAAAAAGAATGAAAAGTGTCTATGTAATCTTGCATAGATTGGTCCTTGCCTTGGCAAAGTTGTTGCCACTATATGTATAGATCATCATACACACCAAGGGGATAGTATTCTTCTTTTACTACTTCCATTAAATCATCCCAGGTGGGTTCCACCCCAAGGACAATGATATCCATACTGAACCTCTTTTTGTACACTTCCCACCAATTTTTCATAGGCAATGATGATTTCAAAAGAGCAAAAGTGATCTTTTCTCCATTGGTGAACTTATTTACAAAGAAGTAGGATGACAGTTGATCCAACCAATTTTCCACTACATCAATATTGATTTTGCCTTTAAATGTGGGAATATCTAAATTTACCTAAACCTTGAAGGGTGTTGGGGCACTGAAAGGAAGCTCCCTTGATGAGGAGCCTAGCTATGTAGCCATAGAGCCAGAATTTCCCATCAGAAGTGTTTGACGAATTTGAGCAAATTGTTGGAGCATCTACACTTGTTACCACTGGAGGGATTCATTCACCATTTCCTTGAAAGGATAAGATGTCTCAGTGTCATCTGCCATTTGAGGTCATTTGGGGCACACAAGTGGAGCATTTGGAAGCTCTATCACTTCCCACCCAAGTTTCTTGTATCCTGACCTCATCCTCAGGAACATACACTCTCAAGACAAACCCCTCTAATACCACTAATCCAAAAATTAAAAGTTTTGGTTGATGAATATTTCAATAGCACAAAAATAACACAATAACAATGGATTCTCTGAGAAGAGATGTCGTACTACTTAACAACCGCAATACAAAACATATGCTTATCTCTGATAAGAGATGTCTACCTTCCCCTTTCAGGTTACAATGAATTTATACATATTTTTTAAGACCACCTTAGGGGGATTATGTGGCTCGAGGAATTAACAGGTGATGATTAACGTCCCATCATTAAAACCATACAATGCTCGAGGACATATGTCCCAGCATTAAAATAATACAATGCTTGAGGACATAATCTCTCAAGGATAATACAAAATGAAAACAATACAAAATTTTAGGCATTAACTGTCACCGAATGGTCACCTCGAATTGATGCCCAGATCAATTATTTTTACATGTATTCTCTCCACATTTTGGGTGACTCAAAAATATAAATTTTCCTATTTTCCATTACCCTATTTTTCATATAAATTAATGGGTTCTATGTAATCACCTTATGTCAAGTATTTATGGGTGAATTGACTCAAGAAGTGACATCTTTATGCTTGCACAAAGTCATGTGAGGAAAGTAACTCCAAGTAATTATTTCTAATATCCTATTTTAATGTGTAGTGCCCTCAAAATGAGAAATATTGGAAATGAGATTGAACTTATTCATTTATATATTTTCACTCACATACCATAAGGTATATAGGGACCATCTAGATAGCCCAAGTAAAATTATAATCAAACTCCAAATATAGTAGCACTTCATTTGAACCCTTATAGCTGAAGTGATTATGAAGACACACAACCCTATCATGAATAACATGATCTTATATATATTCTTAGATGTTTATTTTATCATGGATCATTCATAAATGTAGGGTACAAAGGTAATAATCCTTTAAGATTACCTTAATTATATGAACCTTGAGAGAGAATGGGGCTTAAATTCCCTACCAATAATTACAATAACTTATTTATTGCACATTAAATTTTATAATCCTCTCTCAAGGAAAGTGCTTCATAAGTCTCAATGTATGTGATGCAAACCCATGTCAGTTATTAGATTGCCTTTTAAAGCTTGTTTTTTGTTTCTTGATTGTTATGTCAAAACTATTTTTACACTTGAGACCAAATCAAACTAACCAAGCCCAAATGAAAAAACATTTTATACCCACACAATGAGGTAGTAATCTACCAAAATTCCAAGTCAAACCAAAGTGACATGTTAAAACTTGATCTTAATACCTATCATGTTTGTCTAAACCATGTCATTAGGCTACCTAATTTGAACCAAGAGTCTTGTATTAATCCAAATTACCATTTTAAACCAAGATTAAATTCTGATTTCTTGTTCATATTGTGTTTTCATTCCATTAACTTGATTTCAAATCAAATTCCAATTCTAAGACAACCTTTTTTTCAAGGTTAAACTAATTATTAATTCTAAGTTTAGTTTTAAATTTTATGCTAAAAATATAATTATAGTCCAATTTTACCAAGACCATTTATTATGCCAACCATTAACAATTTCAAAAAAGTTTTTAAATTGTCCCAAATAGGCTGAGTCTACTTTCTTTGTTCACAAATTCAATTTTCCAAGATTTAAAACTTTTAAAACAAGACATAGTAAAAATAGGTCACCTCAAAATAATTTCCAAATGATATTATAAGGGAAGTCATGTGCCAATTTAATTAAAAAAATTAGGCATTTAATAAAATTGCAAGAAAAAGATTATAAACCTAGACATGCCTAAGTACACACATAGTGTGTCCATTTACAACCCTTAATTTTATTATGATGTGTTTTAAAATACCAATGGGTATGAAAATAAGTGGAGTATAAGGAAATCTAAAAAAACCTTGATCATGAACCATCCAATGTTTAAATTGATAAACATAACCCATACCTTTCAATTGTATCACCAAATTTTTAACAAGGCCAATACCAACCATATATTTCACATGAACCTTTTGAGACCAAGCATAGTATTAATCTGATGTATCTTGGAAATCCACCCCATAGTTATGAATATAGACAAGACCAATTCAATTAACAACTATTTGATAATAAATATGCACATCTTATTAGATTTTTGGAGATGGGTGTAAAGTTACTCCCAATTTTCCCATAGAGTATTTATGATCTTTGGTTAGAATGCCTAAATAAACACCTCTTACATTAATATGCAACCAATATTCCTTTAGCTAAGAACAAGATTTTATTTTAGCTTCTAATCAAGCTCTTATTGTGTCAAATAAGGGTAAAGCTCAACTCATTGATCAATCTTCTCAAATCTAATTTCTTGAAAACCAAATCCAATAATCCAAATAGGTTTGTTCTATTATCACTATATCCCTCATTATATTAGATATTAAAATTCCAAATTTATTGGAATGCAATCATCCAATAAAAAAATCATTGAATTTGTCTAATTATCCCATTTAGAATTTGAACCCATTTGCCACTAAAACATTAGTTGAGGATATGTTTAAGACACCTATAATTGAAACCAATTTAGTAACCAATCTAGATTTAAATTTCCTTGCATATTCTACACAACATATTATGGATATATCTCAAGTATAATATTTCAACCAACGTCAATTACCATACAACACACAAAAAAAATTATTGTATCATCTCCATGACCTCTTTCTAACATTCTGAGTACTTTGCAATAAAATATTACAAACCCATTTAAGCCATAATAACATCTTATAAATCCCCCACTTTAATAAGTGGCAAAAAATCCTCAACTTCAAAAAGTGGAAACTAATCCCCCACCTCAATAGGTGGTGACCAATGTTCCATTATAATAAGTTCCAACTAATTACCAATGAATATTTTCTAACCAATATTGTGTTTTTATTATTCAACCAATTGCCACTTCTATTCAACAAGTAGACTCTTCAAGACAACAATATGTACCATTTAAACAACAAAATTTTCCTATTTTAGTATATAATTTCACCCTTGTGCGAGAGTTTTTTAGGCTGTCTCACTCTTAGCTACACTATTAAAGCAACCTCAGGATTTGGGTATCCTATAATGAGGTTAGACCTCTGGAGAAGGATGGCTTCCTCTTGTTATATTACCTAAACTAATATTTATACTTATAAAATGGATAAAAATTAGGTATAGGATGATTAATATCACTAAAATGGTGATGCACCAAATTAAATGACACTCTAATAAGCTTGAAATAAGCACTAATTTAGCATAAGACAATCTTTGCTCACACAATCTCACAAACTAGCTAATTTACATAATTATTTATTAAATGAGGCTCACTAATCAATATATGAAGTAAATATGGATTATAAAACTCACACTAAGCATCCAGTAATGGCATAAAAATCTCAATTTTAGACCTACAAATAACTTGAAAACACCTAAATAGAGGCAAAAAAGAAGGACAATGAACATAGAAGAATACTTCTTCACAAAGACATCATAAACACACTTTATGAACATAAGTTAAAGCTAAGAGATATATGAAAATTAATATTATTTACTTAAAAAGGTAGTTATTAAAAAATTTCATAGGGTTTTGCCTTGTCAAATGAGAATATATCTTATAAATGGGAAAGAAATGGGAGATATAGGAGAAAAGGGAAGAGAGAGAGTAGAAGCAAGCACTCATAAATCAATAAATGAGACACAACCACCTTCCATTGATTATAAACCACATTTTTATCAATTATCACTGATTCCTTCTCAAAAAATTAACCTTCATTAGTCCAAAAGGTCTTGAAGCCTTCTCATTGGCTTAGAAAGACACTAGAAAATGAAACTTTTAAGGACGATGATGTCATGATCCACTTACATGGTAAAAGTCTCCAAAGACATAAAAAACACATTTAATTCTCCACTTTCTCTCCCAACCTCCAAAATTCTCTCTCTTGGACTTGTATGCCCCCTCCACTTGTAGTTATAGAAGATACCTGTCATATGGTCAGTTGACTTGGAATTTGATGTTTAACTAACCATGAAGGTTAAGTTTTGTTTTTTATCTTTATTGTTTCATTTATGATCAACTCCTATATTCTCCTATAACTTATAAAAACTCCATGAAACCTATAACTCTCATATACTCCATTGATGGAAGTCTCCAAGCTTGAGCCACCTTCAACTAGCAGCCCTAAAACCTACTTTAAAGACCATTTGGCACCATAATAACTACCTAAAAAAATAAGACTTCCATACATCCATATTAGGCATATGAGGAAGAAAATTAAGATTTGGGCAATGTTAAAGACCTAGAACAATGGTGGAAATCACCATTAAACCTGCAACCTTTCACAAATTATCAAAAAAATTGGGTTTTTGAACCTTCAACTCAATAATTTTTTCTAAAAACCATTTTTAATGGCTCTAAGTGACATATAATGATGATTTAGGTACCATTATTCCTCTTCTTTGGATTTAGACCCCATCTCTCTCTGAAGACATACAAAAATAGGCATTTTTGCGCAATTTTAGACCTCCTAGGCACCCAAACAAGCCAAAGTCTTCTAAAAAAAAGATTTTAAATGATATTTTGTGATACCTATACACATTATAGGTGTTATTATAGGCAATTTGATGGACTAATGAGTCCAAAAACCCAAAACTAGTCAAATAGCTACTTTGGTAGCCTAGACAAGCTCACCATCTTCATGATTGTTCATAAAATTTATAATCCCAATACACCATTTATTTATAGGTATATTTATTCCATATAAAACTTCAACATCCATAAAAATATTTGGCTCCCATATAAAACTTATGAGAAGATACATACGTAAATATAAGCCTATAGGGTTTGTAAGAATTATGGACATGCTTATGCTCTTAGCAATTATTCATAAAAATCTTACCCTTGACCAACCTAAATACAAAATTAATTTCAATTAAATATGGGTACTCAAAACATACTAAAATCATTTGACCCAACTCCTCATGGTATGAAATATATGAGCATCTGAAGAGGGGTTAAAACTAAGTATCGTAGGCCTAAAATGCTTGAATTCCTTCAAAGGACCAAATTTACCTTCCCATTGATCTTATTTTATTTAAATAATTTTCATGGCACCTAAAATATCTTGTAATACCTCTTCATGAAGTCACCTTGCATTGGAAGGTCTAAGATTATCTTTTGGTGTTATAGGCCTTCACACAAGCTTTAATGCCCAATTGGCCAAATCTAAATATTTGAGTTATTTGACATATATAGGATTATATGTGGTTAAAAAAACATTGTTACATGTTCCTTACCTGATTCAACTTGTATTCTCCTCTTGAAATGATCATAAATTTAACTTTGTACTTTATGCCTTTATGACTGCATGAGGGATTTCTAGTTTGTTTGGATGTTTGGATGGATTTTTGAGTGTGAAAATTCTTATAAATATTTTTAAGATAATGAAAATTATACCTTTATTCTTTTTAAACACTTTCATAATCTTGAAAGCCTTTTTTATACCTTAACCTCCAAGAAGCATGCCTACACCAATGGTGACTATGATGAGACAGGAAGGGGACTTTGTCCAAATAAAGGGTATTTACACTTGTAAAATTACCTTTAAAATATTATAGATAGGTATAGTAAGTCATGATTAACAATCCTACCAATTTTCATGATTGGAGGATACATACTTTAGCTTGTAGATGAATTTTCTCAAACTTTACCTTGAATTACATGCTTGCCTCCTTCGTGCCTAAACTTTCCCTCAAGGAACTTTTTTATTAAATTATTGAATGAGATAAATTACATAGAACATATTAGGTTTAAAAAATCACAATTAATTTTTTTAATACCTCTTCAAGGCTTAAACTCCTCATTAGCACTCAAAATTGACAAAAGCTTCATTTGATCTCCAATGGTTGCCTTCTTGATTGCAATAGGTATGTATAAGAACAATGAGTATTTGCACATTTTTTAGTTCCTTAAATATGGAATGGGATTATTTTATGGGTAATGGATACAATTTTACCAAATTTCATGCTTTGACTTGACCTATAGATGCCCCAAAATGGCCACTTTCTCCAAAAGTGGCTTCAATGTTGACCATGACTAGACATGGGGTTGACTGTGCTAAAATTGTGAATTTTTGTCCTTATAAAAATACCTAAAAATGATTTGAAATAGGTTTATTAGGTAATTATTAGTCTCTCCACTAAATTTCATGATTAAAATATTCATATTTTGGCCTTTAGACCTCTTTTACTAAAACATAGCTTGAGTTGCCTACTTGGTCAAGTTTCAAGACTAAGTTTTCTTCCCTTTGACCTTGTTTTAGACTTGAAAAAGGTGAATATTATTTTATTATGTCATGTAACCCATCCTCAAAATTATTCTACCCTTCATTATTCATCCTTCAACCTAATTCAACCCATGCATGGCCATAACTCCTTAAGAAAATTCATGGTGACTGTGTACAATTAGTACTATAGGTGATTGTTCATGAGGTGAAGAAGATGTATAATAGATATTTGACTATTATTTTGTGTTTATATATTAATTATACCATATTAATCCTCTATTACATGCTCCTTATATCCATTCTACACCTTAAACAAGCTCTGTAGGCCTTGACACAGTCAAAAATCTATACAAACCTATACCTTCATCTTCGAGAGGATGCCATTACTTCTACATAGTTTGATCAAGGTGTTAGATATGTTAAATTATCACTTTGACTTTATTAATGTCTTAAAAACCTCACTTGAATTCAATGGATGGTCTTATATTTTCCACCTTGGGTCATATGACTGTGTGAGAGGGATTGCCATTGGAATGGTTATAGGTGTGCATTTGTGTTGAAACTAGTTATAGTTTGTTTTCTTGAAGTACTACATCATCAATCTAGACCTCATTCCATATTCACATGGATTAATATGAAATATTCATACCATGAGACTCCACTATGGATTACCTTGCTTCATGACCCTCACGAGATTGAATATAGGTCTATTTTCTCTTTAGCTATAGGTATGTATGCTACATTTGACCTTGATAATATCATGTCATTGGTAACCCTCTCCATCCTCTTGATGAACCTACCTAATTATTCTCTTGAATCATCTCCTTGAGTATGATACTCCTTATATAATATAAACCTTATGATTTTTTAAGGGTATGCTCAGACCTTACAACCTCCTTGTATGACTATTAACAACCGTGATGAGTGCTTGGATCCATTTGTAGGTGTAGATTTATGATTTAGAGAGTTTAATATTTAGCCAACCTCCTTGTATGACTATTAAAAACTATACAAAATGTATAGTATGTATAATGGCCTCAAAATCTTGTAGAAAATATTATGAAATTAATGTGAACCCATGGAGAGGGTTCTTTAGGTTCTTTCCCATTAAGTAATAATATTGGGACAACCCCAAGCTATGGGTAACCTATGTTGGGGATGAACCTCTAGATTAAGTTGGCTTCATTTTTTATGCTCACCTTAAATAATGCTAAACTAATGCTTCATGGGGAAAAGGTTTAGGAAGGGGATAAAGGCTCCTAATAAAGTTAACTAGGTGATGCACCAAATTTAAAAGGGAAACTCACATAATCTTGAACCCACACTAAGTCTATAGAAGATAGTACTAGCTCACACATCCTCAAGATCAAGTTAACTACATAATTATATCATAGAAGAGGTTTGTAGTATAACACTGATCGATACCTACAATTAGCATTGAAAACTCCCTAAACAAGGTTAGAAAGGGGGACCATGGATGAGGCAGATTCTCCTTCACACAATTCCATAGTGCATAGCTCACCAAACCAGATCCAAGGAAAGATATAGGCAAATAAAGTATTATATTGCATCAAGAGGTAGTTAAAAATTATTGAAAATGTCGAGCGCAATCAATTTAAACATACTTTGTAATAGCTTAATGAATATCCTTGTCTCCTAGAAAGATAAAAAGTCTACAATCTAAGAACCTTCATTATGGGAATGAGACCAGGATATATAGAAGAAGGGAAAGAGAGAAGAGGTAACACCTTCCAATAATAATCAATGAGCTACCAATTATCAAGGAATGCTCCACCATGATTTGGTACAATTAGGAAGTAATCCATCATGAAAAAGATAGTCTTTATTTTTACCAATAGCTTTTGAATCATTTCATTTGTTGAGCAAGATGCACTAGAAGACAAGAATTTGCTAAAGATGGTGAGTCATGACCTTGTTATTAGATAAAAGACTTAAATTATCCAAGTACCTCTCCTAACCACCATACCCCTTTAATTTTGATCTTCCACTTGGCCCATTAAGAGGAAAAAATCCTCATATCTTTGATTCTATCATAGCCATGATTATTTCTATTTAAACAATTAATATGGTCATCATATTTAAGCCTCGGTGTGCATTTTAATATATATTCTAATAGGTCATTTTTAGATTGAAAACCAATTTCATATTAGTTTTATTATACTAAAATTATTAATATAAATCCTATAGGCTTCATAAATTTGATCTTGAATTGTATTAGGTTTAAATAAACCTATTCTAATTCTAAACCTTGTAGCGATCGAGACCTCATTAAATGCATAGGTTTCCTTTATGTCATCCTTTATTCCCATCTAAATATATGATCATAGGCCCTTTTATAGATTAAAAACCAATCTTATTTTTTTATTTCCTATAGCTTATACTAATGACACTCTACTCAATGCATGGTCCTTATTTTGATGACAAGATGTTGAACCTTTTTATTCATTAGGTCTAAAGGTCCTATTTCATCTGCACAGAGCTCTAATGACACTATTTGGTCCTACTGAATTCATCCTAACTCAACCTGGATCATGCTCAATCTCTATTTCCTTTTGATTAACTCACCCAAGTAAAAAATCTATCCTTCATTGAAAGCCCTCATTGTCTGTTAAATGTTAACTCATCTCTATTGATCTTTGACTTCATCTCACATTGTTGGATCTAGATATGGATTGAATGTATGTCATATATCTATTTGGACATAGGGACCATTTGGCCTCTTCGACCTCCCTCTCATTGTTGGATCTCTGGTACAATTTAACACCAACCATTAGATCCACTAAGACCCACTATTTGGACCCAAATAGATAACTCATGAGCTTAAAATTGATGTATGTATTCCCATCAAATGATGTTCATATGACCATCATTGATGTTCATGCAACCAATAAATTTAAGATCCAATGGATTTCTCTCTGGTATATATTAAATTTGAAATTTACATAACCATCAAATGCATTCATAATCCTATCAAATGATGAACATGTGGATGTCAATTTCAATCTCCAATGGTCTTTTTAAAATTAAATAGTTATTTTTTGGAGTTTTATTTTGATATTTTCACAAACATTCCACTCTGTAGGTTCAACTTTGAACACTCGTAACTTGAGCTATAAAGATTTCATGGGCATCAAAATTTTAGAGGATTATCCTAGCATGTATAGATAAAATTATGCATGATCCACTGGGTCATGGGCGATTCTTTAGTGAAGATATTAAATGCACAAGTTAGTTGGTCCATTTTCTCTTGCATGATGTCTTAGTGATGGTGTGGCTCAATAAATTGCACAACTCATCTTTTGATCATTCCTTCAAGGTTATAATGGATTATTAAGGTTTGTGAAACCTTTCACATTCTCTTAAATGATTGAGACATATGATAACCTGCTTAGATCCCTCTATTTTTCTATCTTAGACCTATTTCAAAGCCTTTTGATCTACTGCTTCATAAAACCATGCAAGATATTTATATGTAGGCCATATATTGCCAATAGTAACAAGGATTTAGATGAATCCCATTGAATGGAATGGGTAATACCTCTCTATCTAACTGGGCAAGATGAAAGGCATTATTTTGTTTTCATCTATAGATTAAGTAAGGGCCAATCCACAAGATGTCAAACTTAGTATGGTTGCCTAGCTTGGCCTTATTTGAATCCCAATTGAGGACAAGATCACCCTCTTTGAATTGTCTTTATATGTATCTCTTGTTAAAGTGTTTCCTTAATTGAGATTGATGTGACTCTAATGTCTTCATTTCAAGGTCCCTTATTTATTCAATCTCCATGAGCTTTGCCATCCTCTTCGAGAGGATGCCATTACTTCTACATAGTTTGATCAAGGTGTTTGATATGTTAAATTATCACTTTGACTTTATTAATGTCTTAAAAACCTCACTTGAATTCAATGGATGGTCTTATATTTTCCACCTTGGGTCATATGACTGTGTGAGAGGGATTGCCATTGGAATGGTTATAGGTGTGCATTTGTGTTGAAACTAGTTATAGTTTGTTTTCTTGAAGTACTACATCATCAATCTAGACCTCATTCCATATTCACATGGATTAATATGAAATATTCATACCATGAGACTCCACTACGGATTACCTTGCTTCATGACCCTCACGAGATTGAATATAGGTCTATTTTCTCTTTAGCTATAGGTATGTATGCTACATTTGACCTTGATAATATCATGTCATTGGTAACCCTCTCCATCCTCTTGATGAACCTACCTAATTATTCTCTTGAATCATCTCCTCGAGTATGATACTCCTTATATAATATAAACCTTATGATTTTTTAAGGGTATGCTCAGACCTTACAACCTCCTTGTATGACTATTAACAACCGTGATGAGTGCTTGGATCCATTTGTAGGTGTAGATTTATGATTTAGAGAGTTTAATATTTAGCCAACCTCCTTGTATGACTATTAAAAACTATACAAAATGTATAGTATGTATAATGGCCTCAAAATCTTGTAGAAAATATTATGACATTAATGTGAACCCATGGAGAGGGTTCTTTAGGTTCTTTCCCATTAAGTAATAATATTGGGACAACCCTAGGCTATGGGTAACCTATGTTGGGGATGAACCTCTAGATTAAGTTGGCTTCATTTTTTATGCTCACCTTAAATAATGCTAAACTAATGCTTCATGGGGAAAAGGTTTAGGAAGGGGATAAAGGCTCCTAATAAAGTTAACTAGGTGATGCACCAAATTTAAAAGGGAAACTCACATAATCTTGAACCCACACTAAGTCTATAGAAGATAGTACTAGCTCACACATCCTCAAGATCAAGTTAACTACATAATTATATCATAGAAGAGGTTTGTAGTATAACACTAATCGATACCTACAATTAGCATTGAAAACTCCATAAACAAGGTTAGAAAGGGGGACCATGGATGAGGAAGATTCTCCTTCACACAATTCCATAGTGCATAGCTCACCAAACCAAATCCAAGGAAAGATATAGGCAAATAAAGTATTATATTGCATCAAGAGGTAGTTAAAAATTATTGACAATGTCGAGCCTAATCAATTTAAACATACTTTGTAATAGCTTAATGAATATCCTTGTCTCCTAGAAAGATAAAAATTCTACAATCTAAGAACCTTCATTATGGGAATGAGACCAGGATATATAGAAGAAGGGAAAGAGAGAAGAGGTAACACCTTCCAATAATAATCAATGAGCTACCAATTATCAAGGAATGTTGCACCATGATTTGGTCCAATTAGGAAGTAATCCATCATGAAAAAGATAGTCTTTATTTTTACCAATAGCTTTTGAATCATTTCATTTGTTGAGCAAGATGCACTAGAAGACAAGAATTTGCTAAAGATGGTGAGTCATGACCTTGTTATTAGATAAAAGACTTAAATTATCCAAGTACCTCTCTTAACCACCATACCCCTTTACTTTTGATCTTCCACTTGGCCCATTAAGAGGAAAAAATCCTCATATCTTTGATTCTATCATAGCCATGATTATTTCTATTTAAAAAATTGATATGGTCATCATATTTATGCCTCGGTGTGCATTTTACTATAGATTCTAATAGGTCCTTTTTAGATTGAAAACCAATTTCATATTAGTTTTATTATACTAAAATTATTAATATAAATCCTATAGGCTGCATAGATTTGATCTTGAATTGTATTAGGTTTAAATAAACCTATTCTAATTCTAAACCTTGTAGCAATCGAGACATCATTAAATGCATAGGTTTCCTTTATGCCATCCTTTATTCCCATCTAAATATATGATCATAGGCCCTTTTATAGATTAAAAACCAATCTTATTTTTTTATTTCTTGTAGCTTATACTAATGACACTCTACTCAATGCATGGTCCTTATTTTGATGACAAGATGTTGAACCTTGTTATTTATTAGGTCTAAAGGTCCTGTTTCATCTGAACAAAGCTCTAATGACACTATTTGGTCCTACTGAATTCATCCTAACTCAACCTGGATCATGCTCAAGCTCTATTTCCTTTTGATTAACTCACCCAAGTAAAATATCTATCCTTCATTGAAAGCCCTCATTGTCTGTTAAATGTTAACTCATCTCTATTGATCTTTGACTTCATCTCACATTGTTGGATCTAGATATGGATTGAATGTATGTCATATATCTATTTGAACATAGGGACCAGTTGGCCTCTTTGACTTCCCTCTCATTGTTGGATCTCTGGTACAATTTAACACCAACCATTAGATCCACTAAGACCCACTATTTGGACCCAAATAGATAACTCATGAGCTTAAAATTGATGTTTGTACTCCCATAAAATGATGTTCATATGACCATCATTGATGTTCATGCAACCATTAAATTTAAGATCCAATGGATTTCTCTCTGGTATATATTAAATTTGAAATTTACATAACCATCAAATGCATTCATAATCCTATCAAATGATGAACATGTGGATGTCAATTTCAATCTCCAATGGTATTTTTAAAATTAAATAATTATTTTTTGGAGTTTTATTTTGATATTTTCACAAACATTCCACTCTGTAGGTTCAACTTTGAACACTCGTAACTTGAGCTATAAAGATTTCATGGGCATCAAAATTTTAGAGGATTATCCTAGCATGTATAGATAAAATTATGCATGATCCACTGGGTCATAGGGGATTATTTAGTGAAGATATTAAATGCACAAGTTAGTTTGTCCATTTTCTCTTGCATGATGTCTTAGTGATGGTGTGGCTAAAAAAATTTCACAACTCATCTTTTGATCATTCCTTCAAGGTTATAATGGATTGTTAAGGTTTGTGAAACCTTTCACATTATCTTAAATGATTGAGACATATGATAACCTGCTTAGATCCCTCTATTTTTCTATCTTAGACCTATTTCAAAGCCTTTTGATCTACTGCTTCATAAAACCATGCAAGATATTTATATGCAGGCCATAGATTGCCAATAGTAACAAGGATTTAGATGAATCCCATTGAATGGAATGGGTAATACCTCTCTATGTAATTGGGCAAGATGAAAGGCATTATTTTATTTTCATCTATGGATTAAGTAAGGGCCAATCCACAAGATGTCAAACTTAGTATGGTTGCCTAGCTTGGCCTTATTTGAATCCCACTTGAGGACAAGATCACCCTCTTTGAATTATCTTTATATGTCTCTCTTGTTAAAGTGTTTCCTTAATTGAGATTGATGTGACTCTAATGTCTTCATTTCAAGGTCCCTTATTTATTCAATCTCCATGAGCTCTGCCATCCTCACACTCATAGGTTCACTCTCCATCACCTCAAGCTGATGGGATAGATTCAAGGTAGGTAACTCAAGAGAGATGGGAAACTTGGATGGTCTCCCATATACAAGGATAAATTGTGAGTTAATAATGGAAACTTTTTTAGTCACTCTATTATCCCATAAATTTGTCCTTAACTTTGAATGCCATATTCTTTGATTATCCTACATAGTTCTCTAGATTATTATGATTAAGTTCTTATTTATTGACTCTACATGTCCATTTCCTTGGGGGTAGTAATTGGAGTATGTAATAAGGTAGATTACTAGCTTGAGTGCTCATTCACTTGTCTTCAGTCCAAAAAATTCTAAGGCATTATCTAAAATTATTATTGCTAGTATACCAAATATCATTACTATATTATCATAGAAGTCAAACACTATTATTTCATTGGCTTATTTTAGATAAACTACCTCAACCCACCTAGTGAAGTAATAAATGTAAGTGATTACCCACTTGTGTCCTCCATTTAAAGGTGTTTTGATCATTCCTATAAATTCTAGGCTCCACTACATAAAGGGCTACTCTACCTAAATTAGGTTGAGAGGAAGGGTTACCAACCTTTACTTGCCTACAAATAAATCACACTTTTGGCATTTTCTCACCCATACATATGCATCTTTGAAGAGGTTGGGACAATAATAAATATCCCTCATCACTTTGTTTTTGTATTCCATGAGTCAAAATGACCTCTTCAGGTCTATCATGGAATTGCTCTAAGACTCTAGTCACTTGATCATTATCTATGCACCTAAGAAGCACCCCATTGAGGTCTTTTTATGAATATAACCCCATCAACCAATGCATAAGGTATGGAATAAATTCTAAAATACCTTCTCTTTTTCCTATCCATACTTTTATTAAACTCACCTATTATCAATAACCGTGCCATGTCTTAGATCCAACTAGTGTGAAGTGGAGGTGCATTTACCTATGAGTTGTCTTGTGTCACCAAGATAAACTCTTTATCTTCATAAAGTTCATCAACCATGTGTTCACGTAAGCCTTTTCCTCTCACCATCTTAGTGAAATTGATTTATACATCATATTCCATGACTCTTCTAATCCAACCAACCCTCTTCTTATTCAAGTCCTTGATGAGAAGGAAGTCTCTCAATCTAAAATGACACACCATAAGACATATTCTTCTATTGAAGAACAATGGTATAAAAATTTTAAGGCTTATTAATATTTTAAGGACTTACTTCTCTACAAAACTATACCTTTCTTCATAACCTTCAATCCCTTGGCTTAAAAATTCAATTGGTTTCTCAAGTCCTTCACCATTATTTTGCATCAACATAGTTGATATGTTATCAATGTTAGCAAAGGCATACAATATGAAATATCTTGAAAAATTAGGATTCATGAGTGTAGGTGCTTGAGAAATGGCTTGTTTGATAGACTTAAATCTTACTTTACCTTATTTTGACCAATTAAACACCTAATTATTATTTAACATAATAGTGGTAGGTTTAACCAAGCTTGAAAAACCAGGTATAAACCTTCTCATAAAGTTTATATTTTGAAGTAAACTCTATAGTCCCTTCTTATGCTTGGGCAAGGACAAGGCCAAGATGGCACTTATTCTATCAATATCAATAGTAAGTCCCTATTTTTATATAATATGACCCAAGAGTTGGCATTCATGGATATCAAACACACACTTCTTAGGATTCAATGAGATCCCATATTCTCCACATCTTTTGAAGATCAACCTCAGGTGGTCCAAGCATTCACTAGCCTTCTTGGGAAATATTGTTATGTTAAATAGGTATACAAGCATCATCTAATTTATGAGACCATGGAAATCCATGTCCATGGATCTTTGAAAAGTATTTATATCATTTGGGAGGCCAAAAGGAATTTTATGATGAGCATAGGTGCCCCATTTTGTGGTGAAGGTAGTCTTATATTGGTCTTCTTCTCTTACTATCCCTTGGTTGTACCCTAAGTATCCATAAAAAAGAGAGAAATGCTCATAAATATCAATAATTTGAAGGAGTTTCTCCATGGATGGAAACGGGTAATGGTATTTCAAAGATATCCTTTTCAAGTCTATGAATTCCATACATAACTGGATCTCACCATTCTTATTTCTCACAAGCACTATGTTAGCTACTCATGAGAAGTGCTTAATGAGAAAAATGATATTGGACTCAATAAATTTTGTCAAATCTTTTCTCATCAACTCTTCAGTATTTGGCTTTATAGGCCTCTATTTCTACCTAACAGATTTGGCATTGGCCTCCAACTATATGGTGTGTTAGGCTAGCTTGGGGTCAAAACCTCTTAGATCACTATAATCTCAAGAAAATATATTTGAATATTAATTCCAAATATTAATTAATACATATTTTTCTACCTCATTTCTCACCTTTCCAATCTTGATAAGCTTGTCCTTGAATATGAGGACTCTCTCATAGTTTTATTCATTAGTAGACATCACTACCTTGTCTTTCCTCATGTGATTTCCTTCATGGAAAATACCCTCAAGGGTGACCATCCCTTTAGTAAGTTTATTATACCTTAGCTAAACAATTTTATTTTTATAGTATTGCTAAAGTTTACTTTGGTTCATTGAGGAAAACTTTGCCTCTTATTGTAGGAAATAAGTAATTTGCTTATCACTATCAAAGACTTGATAGTGAGCCTCATTATATCAAATTGAGGGCCTCACTATCAATATCACATGTGGCTATAATTTATACTTCTTCAAATTATTTAGGAAGTCAAACTAAGCCCCTACATCTTCCAACTTATCAACATGCTAGTTTTCTTCTCTTGGCATTGTTTTGATATTGAAGGATTCAAAGTCTTCAAGTATGTCCCACACTCTATGCTTGTATGAATTCATTAAGGGGTTATTAGGTTTGGTTTGACATCTCACTTGATGTACTATCATCTAACTATGACCATATACTTGTAACTACTTTATTACCCTCTTACCGACCCATTGAACACCATGGATAAGGCCCTTGAACTCAACTATATTTCAAGAGAAACTAAATTGGAACCTATTTGATGAAGATTACTTATCATTAGAATGGGATACTAACATTTCACCTGTACCTACACCATCCTTTCTCCTTAAGCCATCAAAGAACATATTACATAATCCACTAGTGTCTTCCAATGGACTAGTGAATGATGGCATGAATTCATTCTCTTCATGTATGCAATAGACTCACATTTCTATTTCTTCAACACCTCCAAAAAGATCAAGTATCTGATTCTCACTCCATAACTCATCTAAAAACATATTAGGTATGCCCTCAAGATGAGTGTTTAGTTATTGACCAACAAGGCAGTCATATTCATCTAAAATGGTACAATTGATGTTTGGGATACTTGGCCCATAAGGATCAATGTGAAATTTGGAAATAGGTTTAGCTTTGAGAGACACCTTGGTCCCATGCCTTTTCCTAAAATCCATTTAGGACTAATCTACTACTAGGTAACCCTTAATTTTAGCTATGAATTCTTTACATAAGCATAGAGAAAAGTGACGAGGAACCTCTAGAACCACTATGTTTTGAGCCACTAAAACACTAAGACAAGCATGTAGGGTCAAATTTAGACCTCTAATAATACCATATAATTTGGTAGAAGATCCATCAAGCTACAAAAATCCCTTAGATTAGGGTTCTTACTTCAAACTGAGTTGATCTGTTATTGACTTTAACATCATTAAAGTACTTGCTCCATTGTTTTCCATGTAGTTATGTACCAAGGAATTTCCACTAATTATAAAAAGGTATAGTGGAAGAGGTTTTAAAATATTATTTTATTGTCCTTCATTAGGCCCTTTGGTTTCATTGGTGATAACTACATTTTTCTTTCTTGGTGACTTCTCATAAACATTGATCTTGGACAAACCATCTTGAAGGATATCCACCTAACTAGGCATAAAAATCATGTCCCATATTGGCACAATCACATTGGAATTATTAATTTTCTCAAAAATATTTATGGTAAAACTACCAACCTTTGATTATGATTTCTTATCCATAACCATGCCATGAAACCTATGAATTTTAGGGTACAAAAGTGTTTCCTTGGTTTTGACTTTTTTGAGCTATTGGACCATTTAGAGAAGTAATAGTCCCATTTGGATTTAATAGTGATGGAGTAAGAGTAGGTTACTCTTTTAATTATTCTTGGTTTCCATCCATGTTCCTTCTCTTGAACCTTATATTGGATGCCATTAGAATGTTTACTTGGTTAGAACTAGCATGTTGATTGAAAGCATAGAATTATTCATGTTTATAATTAACCATTATTGCACCAAAATGATTTGGTCCTTCATTAAGACCTTGGATTTTTTTAGGATCTTATGGTTTTATAATCATAGGCATTTATATATTCTAATCCATGAGAGCTTCATTGAACCCATGCTAGCACCTTGTTGCCACTGATCACTGAAAGCCTAATTAAACTCAGTGTTTGGGAAGATGATTTGATTGAATGATTGATTCAAATCCATAGTAACCTATCCTTATTTTTCAATTTTTTTTTGAACAAGTACCAATTTATTTTAATTACTTGTAGCATTAGGATTGTAATTGTTTTGCCTAGCATAGTTAGGCTGTCCTTGTCGTTGTCCTTGAAAATTTCCCTTAAAGGGTGGCATATTAGCTTGATAAGGATATTTGGGATGATATGGGGCCTAATAAGGTACATTAAATTTATCTTGATTCATATTCACATTAAAAAATACATTACTCAAAGTTTGAAACATATTTTTGAGTTCTTGGAAGTTCTTATGTTCTTGGGAGTCACTAGACTGACTAGTTGAAGATTTATCCTGCTTTGGTGTAGGTATGGCAATAAGTGTTGGAAAATTAGGAATGAAAACAAGGGGAGGAATGGAAACATTATTTGGTTGAATATTGGGAAATAAAGGCATAGGTTACCTAGGTGTGACTTTTCTAGTTTGTACTAGACTATTCTCTACTCTGATTACCACTTCATAAGCATCTTTTAGTGTGTTTCCTCCCATAGGCTGAACCATCACTATAATGTCACTATTGAGAGATTTTAGATAGTATAAGAATACATAATTATGATTAAGCCTAATAAATACTATAATCATATCCCATGTGTTTTGAAACCTATTATTTAAATCTTATATAACCTCTTGAGGAGCCCTCTTTATTGTAGTTAACTATTCAACAAGTGACAAGTGGTCACTCTTATCTTCAAACCTCTTGTACAAAGCATAAAATAACTAGTCCTAGGAGGTGATGGAGTTAGGAGTAATATTCCTATATAAATCTATGGCCTTTCCCTTGAAAGACATGTCTAATAGTTTGATAACCACATTTTCTTTATTGATGTCATGAATATTACAAAAGTTGGCTATATCTTTAAGGTGCTCAAAAGGGGTTGTAGAATTGTCTCCTAACTCTTCAAGTCTACCATTGGAATAAGATTAAAATTATTAAGGTTTAATGGACTCTGACCATCAAAAGAAATAAAAGGTAATGCTCTAGGGAAATCCATGGTAATGAAATGGGCTAATAAAGATCTTCTAGTAGAGGTAGACTTGTAAATTGGTTTAGGAGTAAAGTTTCCCATGTATGGGTGAGTGTTATAAAACCTCAATATTATTGATGAGTTAAAAGGCATTTAAAAAAATTAAAGAGGAATATATCTAGAAATTGATCTTATAGTCACCTTTGGCATGAAAGATAGGTATTGTTATGCCACCAAAGTGTTGAGTGTTCCTTAGATTTTCCAAATGTTGAGAGTGTGGATGATGCAACAACTACAAATAGATAAAGACTATCATCAATCTCAATCAATCTTCTATGAAAGTAGTCCCATTGGGTGTGCCAAAAACTATTCTAGCATATAATTTCACCCTTGTGGAATATTTTTTTAGGCTCTCTCACTCCCAGCCACACTATTAGAGAAACCTTAGGCTGTGGGTATCTTGTAATGAGGTTGAACCTCTAGAGAAGGCCAAATTCCTCTTGGTATATTACCTAAACTAATATTTCTACTTAGAAAAAGGATAAAAGGGGGTATAAGATGACTAAGAGCACTAAAAGGTTGATGCACCAAATTAACTAACACTCTAATAATCTTGAAACAAATAATAATTTAGCATAAGATAATCTTTGCTCACACAATCTCAAAAAATAGCTAATTTGCATATGTATTTATTAAACTAGGATCACTACGCAATAGATGAATCAAAGAGGGATTCTAAAACTCACACTAATCATCCATTAGCGTCAAAAAAATCTCAAGTTTAGACATGAAAATATCTTAAAAACACCTAAAAAGAGGCAAGAAAGAAGGACAATGAATATGGAAAAACACTTCTTCACAAAGCCATCATACACAAGCTTATTAAAGATAAGTTAAATTTAAGAGATAGATGAAAAGTAATCTTATTTTCTTCAAAAGGTAGTTCTTACAAATTTTGACAGGGTTTTGCCTTATGAAATGAGAATATCTCTTACAAATGGGGGATAAATGGGAGATATAGGGTAAAAGGGAAGAGAGAGAAAAGAAATAATCACTCAAAAATCAATAAATGATACACAACCACCTTGCATGGAGTCTTAGTCACATTTGGATAAATTAGAAGTAATCCTTTCTCAACAAATTAACCTTCATTAGTCTAAAAGGTCTTCAATCCTTCTCATTAGCTTAGAAAAGCACTAAAAGATGAAACTTTTGAGGATGATGATGTCATAATCCACTCACATGGGAAAAGTTTCCAAAGACTTGGAAAACACGTTGAATTCTCCACTTTCTCTACCAACCTACAAACTTCTCTCTCTATGCCTCCCTCCACTTACACTTCTAGAAGATGCTAGGAATATGGTCAATTGACTTGACATTTGATGTTTAACTGACCATGGAGGTTAAATTTTAATTTTGATTTTTGATGTTTTCCTATATGATCAAATCCTATTTTCTCCTTCAACCTGTAAAATCTCCATGAAACCTACAACTCTCATAGACTCCATTGATGGAGGTCTCCAATCTTGAGCCACCTTCAACTAGATACCCTAAAACCTAATTCCAAGACCATTTGGCACCATAAGAACCACTTTTGGACCTCTAAAAGAATTCTAGACATCCATATCATGCATATGAGGAAGAAAATGAAGATTTGGACAACATTAAAGACCTTCAACAATGGTGGAAATCACCATTAAACCTACAACATTTCATAAATTATCAAAAAACTTGGGGTTTTGACACTTTATCTCATCAAGTACATATATAAACCCTTTTGAAGGGTTGATAGTGCCATATAATGATGATTTAGGACCCATTAGGCCTCTTTCATGTCTTTAGAATATTTCTCTCTTTGAAGACCTACAAAAATAGGCATTTTTGAGCCATTTTAGACCTCCTAGGCAATGTGCCAAATTATTCTATAAAATATGTTTTTACATGATCTTTAGGGAGTCCTATACTCATTAAAAGTTTTTTCCAAGTGATTATAGGCCATTTTATTAACCTACGAGTCCAAAAACCCAAAACTAGTTGAAAAGCTCCTTTGGCAGCCTAAATAAGCTCACCATCTTGACTATTGTTCATAAAATGTATAATCCCATTACACCACTTCTTTAAATGGATATTTATTCCATATACCCCTTCAGAACCACTAAAAATATTGGTCTCCCAAGCAAAAGTAATGAAAAGATACATATGTAAAGATAATTACTTGTAGGGTTTGTAAGCATTATGGACATGGTTATGCTCTTAGCAATTATTCATAAAATAAGGGAAATTAACAACCTAAATCCATAATTAATGGCAAGTACATAGGGTTTATCAAAAAATACTAAAATAATTTGCCTCAACTCCTCATGAAAGATATGAGCATCTGAAGAGGGGCCAAAACTAGGTGTCTTAGGCCTAAAAAGTTCAAATTCCTTCAAAGGACCAATTTTACCTTCCAATTTATCTTATAATATTAATGTAACTTGAAACATCTCATAATACATCTTCATGAATTCAGTTTACATTGGAAGGTCTGAGAGTGTCTTTTGGTGCTATAGGCCTTCAAACAAGCTTTAAGGCCTAATTGGCCAAATATGAATATTGGAGTTATTGGACACTTATATGATTGTATTGGGTTAAAAAACCATTTTTACATGTTCCTTACCTGATTAAACTTGTATTATCCTCTTGAAATGATAAAAAATACAACTTTTCTCTATATGCCTTTAAGACTGCATGTGGGATTTCTAGTTTGCCTACATGTTTGGATGGATTTTTTAGTGTGAAAACTATTATAAATATTTTTTATATATTTAAAATCATAAAATTATACTCTTAAAACACTTCCATAATCTTTAAACCCTCTTTTATACCTTAAACCTCCAAGAAGCATGTCTGCACCAATGGTGACTGTTATGAGACATGGAGGGGAGTGTGTAAAAATAGTGGGAAATTCCACTTGTAAAATGACATTAAAAATATTATGTATAGGTATATTAATTCATGATTACCAATTATACCAATTTTAATGATTGTATAATGCAAACTTTAGCTTGTAGACAAATTTTCTCAAAATTTACCCTAAGTTGCCTACTTGCTTCCTTTGTGTCTAAACTTGCCCTCAAGGGACTTTTTTATTGAAATATTTAATGTGATCACTTAAATATAATATATTAGGATTCAAAAATCATAATTAATTATTTTAATACCTATCTAAGGCTTAAAATCCTCATTAACACTCAAAACTGATAAAAGCTGCATTTGATCTCCAATGGCCACCTTTTTGACTACAAGAGGTTTATGTAAGAAAAATGAGTATTTTCACCTTTTTATGAAATTTAGGATGGAATGGGATGATTTTATTTGTAACTTATACCATTAATACCAAATTTAATACTTTTAATTGACATATAGATGCCCCAAAATGGATAACTTCTCTAAATTAGGTTTTAATGTCGATCGTGATTAGACATGAGGTTGACTATGATAAAATAGTGAATGGTTACCATTATAAAAATGCATAAAAATATTTTTTATATTTATTACGTCATGATGATCATCTACACCAAATTTCATGATTATATCATGTATATTTTGGCTTGTAGACCTCTTTTACTAAAACTTTGCTTGAGTTGCCTGCTCAATCAAGTTTCAAGATTGAGTTTTCTTCCCTTTTGACTTGTTTAGACTTTAAAAAGGTTATTATACTTTTAATATTTCATATAAAACCTAATTTAAATTATTACATCCCTCGTTGGTCAGCCTTAACCATAATTCAACCCATGTATGGCCATATCTCTTCAAGAAAATTCATGGTGACTGTGTACAATCAGTAATGTAGGTGATTGTTCATGAGGTGAAGAAGATGTCTAATAGATATTTGAATAGGATCTGGTTTTATATACTACTTAGACCATATTTAAATTCCCTTATATTATAATTCTATCCATTTGACACATCAAACAAAATCTTTAGGCCTCCACATAGTCCAAATCCATACAAACATGTACCTCCATCTTCAAGGGCATGCCATTACTTTTATATAGTTTGATCAAGTTTTTGGATATGTCATATTATAAATTTTACTTGATTAAGACATAAAAAACCTAACTTAACTTGAATGGATGGTCTTAGATTTTATACCTTGGGGCATATGATTGTGTGAGAGGGATTGCCATTGGAATGGTTGTAGGTGTGCATTTGTGTTGAAACTAACTATAGTTTGTTTGCTTGAAATCCTCTATCATAAACCTAGACCTAATTGCATATTCATATGGATTAATATGAAATTATCATACCATGAGACTCCATAATGGATCACCTTTATCCATTATCCTCATGAGATTGAATATAGGTCTATGTTCTCTTTGGTTGTATGTATGCATGCTACATTTGACCTTGACAATGTCATGTCATTGGTAACCCTCTCCATCCTCTTAATGAACCTACCTAATAATTATCTTTAATCATATCCTTTATTATGAGACTCCTTATATGATAGAAACATTATGAGTTCTTGAGTGTATGCTCAAACCTTACAACCTTTATGTATTACTATTAACAACCTTGATTTGTGCTTAGACCTAGCTATAGGTGTAGATTTAGGTTTTAGATATTTTTTGAATAGTTGTGAAGTCCTTCACTTGTACACAAGATATCTATAGTAACAATATCCTCCTTTTTAAGGTCTCCATCATGAAGTCTCCTTTCCATTGTTTACCTCAATGGCTATATCTTGTCTTAAGCTAGTTGTAGGTCACCATTGGATGGAAAACCAATTCCTTCATTATTTTTCCATAAATATATCACTCCTCTTATCTTAATACTACATCAACATAATTCCCACTATTTGTCTATTATATTCATATATCACCCTTCTACTTGATTGCTCATTTCTTCTCCTTGGGTTCATATCATACCAAATCCACAAAAGACTTACTACCTTATCTTTCCTCATGTGTGTATAATGACTCAACTCATTATCCTTCTCCTTAAATTCCTCATTGATATTTTAACTCACTCAACACAATCTCTCTCTTCACAACCTTACCATAACTCTTGATTTCTTGTTTTGTCTAGGCTTATCTGCTGTCCCCTTTTTAGATAAATCCTCCTTTCTTGAGAAATATATAAACTCTTATAAATATATTAAAATATTTTAGATAACCTTATATTCCCTTATAGGTCTCATTAAATTTTCATCAATTAACTCTCCTAGTAGATATTCTTTCCTTCACAAGTGACTATCCAATTAGGCATATTAGCCCTATTACATGTCAAAAAACCTAGATTTCACACTTTATAGTATTATTTCAATACCAAACCTCTTTATTCACTTTTAAAATGTATATATTATCAATAATACAAATTTTAAACAATTTATAATGATTAAATTAGGAGTTATGAGGTTTTCTTGTTTGAAACCCTAACTAGTCTACTACACAAGCTGAGAGCCTATTTAATTATAGGTTTAAAAGAATTTAAAAAGAAAATGAGACCATATACAGGTATTCCCTAACATTAATCATCCCCTAAAATATGTTATATAACCTATTAAATTCATCTAATGCTAAAAAATAACAAAAACATGGTTGTATGATTTTTTTAGGACTATGTAAGGGTTTCATGAGGTTTGAGATCTATCTCTTTGGTTCATTGCCATTTTTTAAAAATTAATACATATAATTTTTTTTTATTACAATCATAAACCTTTAAAAATAGGTTATAACCATTGGTATATCATTAAAACATTTGAAACAACTCAAAACACAAAGTTTTAAACTCTCTTTACAAGATTATATTAGAACATGCAAGGATTAAGATCCATTTTTTGAGTTTTATGAGGTCTAAATACCTCATAAATTTTAAATTATGATCTTTAAGGACCACTACAACTTTCAAAAATATTTTTTTTCTATTATAAAATAATAAAAACATCTATAATCAATAATTTAGCCCTGATACACACTCAAAAAATGAGAACTATGAGATATAGGGAGAGAAAAATAGGCGTATCTTGAAATTTATGAGGTATCAAGACCTAATTATTTTTTTATTGGAATATGTAATATCTTAAAAAACTATTCAAATCATTATATTTCATCATCTGACCTTTTAAATTCCTCAAAAAATCCTTTTTTGACTATCTACATTTGCATGCTAAAATCTTGAATTTGGCTAACTTGCACTTTTCTTCATTTTATCTTAAAATTTTAATATGTTACTATAAAAAAATTAAAACTTAAAATCACTCCAAAATTCTTAAAAAACACTAATATGAGGTTAAAACCATCTTTCATATGTTAAATCCCTTTAAGAAGATTGCCTAGATCCATATTCTCCTCAATGGACAAGCATATAACTATGTAAAAATAGGGGGTACTTACACTCATTTTTTGGAAAAGAAAATATTTTTATAGATTTATAAATTAAAAAGTACAAATACTACCAAATTTCATGTCTTTTGGATTCATATTTGTCCTGTAAGCTCTTTTTACTAAAAGCTAGTTTGAGTTGCCTAGATTTTTATGCTTCTTAGGCTCATGACTGAGCTTGTCTTATTTAACCTTATCATGATGGTATGATAATAAAAATAATTAATTTATAATTTTATATTATTAATATAAAATTTTAATTTCCCTCCATTAGTCATTTCTTAGCCTTATACACCTTGAATCAATGTTCAGCCTCATACCATTATCCAATCCAAAAAGATAGTTATAGGTGCATTTTAGAATTGAGTTTTTGTTGTAAGAATGAATTTGGTGACATTATTCATGATATTTATTCATCAAAAATTCCATTATCCTCATTAATATTCAATTACATATGAGACCCTATCATATATCTCTGTGCTTCAATCATCTTCATGGTTAGAGGTAAGTTTGTCCTTTCAAAGAAGGTTATAGGTGGACATTCTTAAGGTAAATGATTGTGTGTGAGATTTGTCCCTTTTTTAAAAATTATTTGTCATATTTATTAGTAGATGATAGTTAAATATTAATTTAAACTCATATCTATTCATGATTACCACTCCCTCAACCTCTTAATAATAACTCAGACCTCCTTCCACTTCATGCCACTATGCAAGCCAAATGATGGTTGTAGGTACATATTTTGACTTGAATATGACTATAGTAAAAAAGGAGAATTAGAGAGAGTTATAAATTTATAAATATTTAATATTCCACCATTCATTTTGAAACCCTTGTACTACTTTCTCTTCTCCTAATAACAATACCGTTATTTTCATAATATCACTTTGCCATGGTCATCCTCAAGAGCATGTTCTACACTCAGCTGTAGGTGATGATTTTGACCATTGTAAGAAATGAGGAGGAGTTAGGAGGATGGTATTTGAATTTAACATGTCTTAAATCTATAATTCACCTTATTTACTCTACTTTGAAAATATGGAATTGGGTTACTAGAGTGATTGAGTGGAAAAGAAACCAAGAAACATTAATTATCGTAATCTTCACAAAATAACCTTAACTAATGCTAACAAGAGAAAAAAAAGATGTTTTATCTCTATCAACCTACTGTATGTAATCATAAATGCATCATGTCTATAAATCAATCCTAGTTTAGATAAGATAGAGCATACCTACACTTCTAATTGGGAATACATTTGTTAAGTATGATCATGACTAATATGGGGATCTGCTAAACCTGATTGGGGATCACTTATCATAATACACTATGATAGTAAGGATTATAAATCCTACAATCCAACACTATCATGAAATAACCCTAAAAGATTCACAAGTTTAATTTTCATTCTATATCTAATAAACAATAAAGTAAATCTAATCTAGTGCACACCAAAGCTTGTGGCACAATATGAGGGGTCAGTAAAGAAATAAAAACATGTATAAAATATTATAAATTAAATTAAGTATGAGTAAGACCCTAATATATGGAATATGAAGAGTAATATTATTTGATCCAATGCTTATGCTACTTCTATCTTCTAAAAGAGAGGAGAACAAAGTTAGAATATACTTACCTGAATGTGAACCTATCAAGACTCAATCTCTCCCTTATCTAAACAGGATTCACAAGAGGTTTTTGTGGTTTTTAAGGATAAATAAGAAAGGCCAAAACACCCAAGAATTATTCATAAGACTAGATTATCCAAGTAGAAACCCTAAGCTAAGACTCCTCAATTAGAATGGTGGAAGAGCAGATTATAAAGAAGTATGAGTGAATAATAAATATTTATTGAATATTGAAAGAATGATGAAATTATCTTGTATTTATAGGTGGATCTCACCCTAAATACTTTTGAATATGTCAGCAATACAGGGTCAACCCAGTGGAACCTATATGTTTTCAAGAGATAAATCACTAAGTCCTGAGATAGGTCAATCAAAGGGATAACAAAAATCTCAAGTGAAAATACCCAAAATAGTATAGGGTCGACCTTGTATAATAATTAGAGGATGAAAAATATATAGGTTCAACCCATTTGACCTAGTATAATCAACTGGCAAAAGGGGATCAAGGTGAGGAAAAGAGGGATGGAAAGAGGAAAAAGACTAGAGGAGTGGGCAAGGGAGAAGTAATAGCTTAGGGGATGGTTTTAGGAGATATTTGGATTGGTAATAATGTGTAAATAAGGGTAAAAAATCATATGAGGCACCAAAGGTCTACCCACCCCTTTCTCTATGCACCCTTTAAGGTATGCACTTAGAGAGATTGAGTCTCGATGGGTTCTTGCAAGATGTAAATAATTAGTGTTTGATAAAAGGTTAAAAATATTACGTGTATACATATGACACACCCTAAGTTCATCATGTGTTACTAATGTGTAATAGGGGATTTTTATTCATGAAAGAACATAGTAACACATGATGTTGATACTAAAAAAATTACAGTATTTTAAAGCAAAAATAATTAAAAGTAAATGACTAAATAGTAAATAATTAAAAAGTAAATGTAATGAGTGCCTTGAATTAACTTTATTTCTAGATGGTTATCTACTATGTTGTTATTTTTGATTATGTAGGGTATAGAGACTACTTTCAACAAACCCAAGAATATAAAACTAAAGAGAAAAAATAAACAAATGCAAGAAACACCAAGATAGTTGGTATGATGAGGATGGGACGTACTTGGAAAATTTGTCAAGATGGCATGACAAGTGATATGTTAGACCAAAATACCAAGTCAAATAAAAAGAGTAAATTAGGTAACCAAGAATCCAAGGCTACTAAAGACCAAAAAACTCAAACAAGCTATCCTAAAGTAAGAAGGGAAAACTCACCAAGTCAAACCAATGATAAATGTAAAAAAGGATAGTAATTAAACTAATCAATTTTAAAAGAAGAAACAAAAATGTTAAAACAACATTGATGAGTGAATAATAATAGTCCTTATCTCACTCAACAATGGAAAAAGGAAGTATAAAAGGGAAAACAACATTGATGAGTGACAAGTAACAAGACAACCTCACTCAATAATGGAAAAAAGATATGAACTCAGGTGTCCATAATATCAAGATATTAAAATAATGATAAATGTTAAAATGAAAATAAGACAAGTCTAGAAAAATAAAATCATGGTGAAAAAGAAATAGGTAATCCATAATTGCTCAAACATGTTGTTTCACTCTAAGGATAGATAAAACTAAAACAAAGTAGTGCGAGCATGTATTTAAGAGATGAAGAAGAAAAAATTAAAGAAGGGAAAAAAGATTTGGAATCAGAATTTGTCTATCAATGGGGAAAATGAAATGGGTGGAGGGGAGAATGAATAAAAACCAAGGTAGAATAACTCTTTATCAAAGTTAAAACACTCAAATTAGGTTTGTCAAAATAAGAGGACTATTGGCCTTAAAGACTATGAAGAACTTATCTTAGCTACACAAGTCTTAGGTCAATAAATGAAGTATATATATCATCTCATGAATGCTATATGCATGAAAATTAAAATGGACATACCTCTCTATAATGTGTTCCCTGTTCTTCAAAACCCTTTATAGAGTTATCGGTCTACTGTTGAGATTGGGTACTTACATGAGAAAGTAGATAACACCATAGAGTTTTTTTAATTCCTTTATTTTAATCTATTGGCCTACCACCCTAAAGTACCTGAACTCTATGTGATGCCAACTATGGATTTTGATCTTCAATTAGAGATGGGAAATGTGCTTGTAATCATGTCTTTTGGTGTGATTTTAACTTTTAAGATTTGTATGTTGCCTTTTAGATATCATTTCCTTTTGTTTCAAATGATTTATCTTTTAAATTTCTTGATGGATTTTTCTATACTTCCTCAATATGTATTTGTAAAATCAAACATGGGTTCTAAAGATGACTTTGATTTGAATACTTGGGATAAGGTTACTAAGAGAGAGAACTTCAAAGAGCATGGGGTTTAAGAGTGTCATAAATCTAGGTGAAATAAAATTGATATATTGAATTTGACCTTGTTTTATCTTATGCAGAGTGAAAAAAAGGGGAAACAAAGAGGAATGACATGGAACAATTTTAATTACTTCAAATTAAAAAAAACATGATAAAATGTAAAAAGAGATAAAATGATAGAAAAGTGTGATTCCTTATCATAAGAATGAGGGAAATGTAGGAAAAATATACGAATATAGATTTTTGTGAAAATTCCATCTAAAAAAAGAAGCCAAATCTAATGTTTGAGAACAAGGATCATATAAAACATGAAAATATGGTAATTTTATGAGAAGGGTCGGGTCCTATCCATGATCTTAGACTATAACTTCATAAAAGAGAAACCCATGGGACGTAGAAAAGGAAGTGAAAGATAAAGTGAGTTAAGAAAAAATATGGTACTTTTGTGAGGAATGTCAGGTCCTATCCATGGTATTACAAATAAACTCATAAAACAAAAACCCAAGGGGTGTCAAAAAGAGAAAATGAAAGAAGATAAAGAATACTATGGTACATCAAAAAACCAAAATACCAAAATGGAGGACTAAAATTTTGTGAAAAGAGGGAACTTTTTATAGAGGGGGAGACCCATGTAAGTAACTTGAAAAAAGTGCTAGATAGATGGCATATAGAAATCATAAAAAAGAAGGGAAGGAATATATGTTAACTTGTATATCAAAGATGAGAATGTGAAAGATAAGCCTATGTGTTTCAAAAAAAAATTTGAATTTGAATTAGTTTGGTAGCATGTAATGAAAAATAAGAGTGATCATCACTAGATGCCCCAAAGGGTAAGTAGATGTAGGGAAAGGCATTGCAAGATGCCCCAAAGTATAAAATGATATGTGGGTGGGAATCACAAGATGCCCCAAAGGTAATAGTAGTGTATGGATGGCCATCACAAGATGCCCCACAAGTTGAAAAAAGGATGAAAATATAGGAAAAGATAAGAAGTAAAGAGAACCCCATATAGTGTCTAAATGGATTTACCAAGAAGATTATGACAAGGGACATAATGCTTGAGATAAATGAACAAAATTCTAAGAAAGAGAAATAAAGAACTAGATCGACAAATAGAGAAAGCAATATAAGGTATAGAGTTGACTTGTCAACCTAGCATAAAAATAGGGTTTGTAAATAGTATAGGGTCAACTAGGTTGACCCATTATAGTGAATAGAGGTTGGAAAAAGAATGAATAGGTTCTAAAAATAACACAGGGTCAACCCAATAGAATAGATATGTAAAATTAGAAAGACTATAATAGATTATGAAATGAAACAAGAAAATTTTTGCAAGTAATTTGATGAAAAATGATAGAAAGTTAGGAAAAGTATGGAAAATATATGATAAAAATAATGATAAAAAGAATGAAATTAAGTTAACAAATACTATAAGGGTTAGTTCACATCAAGTTCACTAGAATATATTATGAAGATGAAGCCAAAGTGAGGATAATGTTATAAGAAAGTGGAAACATGAATACAATCCAACTAGTAGTGGGATAAGATTCACGTTAGGTTCACGAGAATGTATGCAATCATAAATGCATCATGTTTATAAATTAATATTGGCTAGAAGAAGATAGAGTATACCTACACTTCTGATTGAGAATATAATTATTAAGTAGGAGCATGACCAATATGGGGATCCATTAGACCCAATTAGGGAATAACTTGTCACAATACACAATGCTATGAGGGGCTCTAAGGCCTACAGTCTAACATAATCATTCAATAACCTTAAAAGATTCCTAGGTTTAATGTTCACTCTATATCTAATAAACAAGAAAGTAAATCTAATCTAGTGCAGACTAAAACTTGTGGCACAATATGAGGGGTTAGTAAAGAAATCAAAACATGTTTAATAGAATCTCAATTAAGATAATTATGAGTAAGACCTTAATACATGGAAAATGAAGAGTAATATTATTTGAGCCAATACTTATGCTACTTCTATCGACTAAAAGAGAGGAGAACAAAGTTATAATATACTTACATGAATATGAACCCATCAAAACTCAATCTCTCCCTTGGTCAAAGGGGCTTAGAAAGAGGTTGTTTTGGTTTTTAAGGATAACTAAGAAAGGCAAAAGCATCTAAGACTTATCCACAAGACTATATTATCCAAGTAGAAACCCTAAGGTAAGACTCCTCAAGTAGAATGTTATAAGATCAGATTATAAATAAGCATGATTGAATAATAAATCTTTATTACATATTGAAATAATGATGAAATAATCTTGTATTTATAGATAGATCTCACCCTAAATCCTTCCAAATATGTTAGCTATATGAGGTCAACCTAGTAAACCTTGTATATTTTTGGGATTTAAATCACTAGGTCCTAAGCTAGGTCGGATGAAGGACTAACAAAGATCTCAAGTGAAAATACCCAAAATGGTATAGGGTTAACCTAGTCAACCCTATATTAAAATCATATGTTGAAAACTATATAGGGTCAACCTAGTCGACCTATTAAAGTCAATTGGGAAAAGGGGATCAAGGTGAGGAAAAGAGGGATAAAAAGAGGGAAAATATTAGAAGAGTGTGCAAAGAAGAAGTAATAGCTTAGGGAATGGTTTTAGGATCTAGTTGGATTGGTAATAATGTGGAAATAAGGGACAACAAACTTGAATAGCACCAAAGGTCTATGCACCGCTTTCCCAATGCACCCTTTAAGGCATGTACTTAGAGAGATTGAATCTCGATAGGTTCCTGCAAGATTTAAAGTACCAATATTTTATAAAAGGTTGAAAATATTGTGTATACACCTACCTCCCAAGATTGAGTTTATACTAGGATGGTATTAGTCCTTCTTAACTTACTAAATATTACTTCAATTAAGATCATTAAACCTAATTTAGGTGGATTCCATGATCAATCAAAATCATTTTCATCTTGATATGAAACTTGAAACTATTGTAAGTGTTTATTTGGCTCATTAACAACATTTGAAAACAACTCATTATCTCTTACCTTTCTCACTTCTCAATAATTTTTTTCTAATTGAATTAAAATCTAATGAACCTATACAAACATGAGACCAATCTTCAAACCTTTTTGGCTCTCATCACACTTGTCCTTTTATGTATAGAAAATGTATGGATTGTACCTAATCATGTGTTGAGAGTGAAGATCTTAACGATCTCCCATGATTTTTGGTGAGATCATGGGGTTGGATAAATACATTTACACTATAAATTATTTAAATACATAATAAACATGGATTTGGATCTCCTAAGCCATTTTAGGTGGATTTTCAAACCTAAAAATTCTTTTCACACTTCAAAAAACTTGCTCAAAATTCCATTTTAGATCATATTTTTCACTACATCTTGACTTTTAATAGATAAAGGGTGATTATTTAAATAAAACCTAAGAATTACATGAATTTTTAGGATCCTATATGATTTATGTAATTTTTTAAAATTTTGAGAATGGACATCATAAAGAGAAACAAGATTTGTAGTAGAATCTAGCAAGGCAACTTGTATATTGAGACCTTCTCCTTTCAAGTAAAACTTCCTCATAGAGATGAATTAGAAATTTAAAACACCATGAAAGGGATGTATGATAATTTTATAAAACATCCTAAAAATTATTGTTCATTTTGATATCATGAATCAAAGAAATAGAAGAAAACCTCAACCCTATCTGGATGAATAGGCAATCTAGATTCATAAAT